>CAUHTR010007668.1:56268-75493 GCA_959609185.1 Schmidtea polychroa | reverse complement strand
TAGTAATCGATTGTAGTAAACTTCGGGCATCCCTCGTCTTTTGCATGTCATTGTTGAGCTGGTGCTGTTGATCAATTAGGATTCTGCATTCGCCGTCTTAGAAATACATTAGGAAGGATTTGTGTAACCGATATCTATCTTCTGCTTATTTGCGACAGCTTTTTTTATTGTCATTTTAATTGTATAATCTATATTATGTATTTATATTCTATATAAATAAATAGTTCTTGTCAAAGTTGAGTTGTTGTTTTGATTTATTGGACATAAACCCTTGGAGTCCGCTCGAGTGAGTGTGTTAGTTGTACAACCCACTTACGAACTTAACATAGAATCTAATCTCTAAAATGCTATTAAAATACTTAAGAAAATTACAGTTCCCTGTAAATAAATTTTATATTTTAATTCATTCGGCATTTTTATTGTCAAATTAAAGACGTGTGGTTTGAATTTATGTATAAAATTTTGGATATGGACGGTTGATTACTGCATGATATTTTCATAAAATATTTTGTGTATAATATCAATTTGATGAGAAATTTCAGGCATTTCGGGTATAAGATGTTTTATTGAATTATAATATTGTTGGGTTTATAAATAATTTCGGTAGGATTAAAACCATTGTCTAATCCCGAGAGTTTTTATATAATCAAACAACGCCACATGTAACTGATTATTGCATTTTCGCCAGCAAATTTTATTTTAATGAAGTCTAATGTTACATCAATTAAACAAATACTCATCTAAGTTTCCCATTATAAATTTCCCTTAACGCAAACGGATGACGCTTTACCACAATATGAATCTTTTTAAATGTATAAACTTGATACTTGTGCACTGAAACACTATTTATTGTTTTACTTGCAAATGCATCAATCTTCATCTTCACTCTATGGACCATATCAATGATTTCCCCCATTTATTGACAATATCTTTAAATCAACAAACAAATGTTTATTATTTTGTTACCATATGACATGCCGCTATTACGCGAGCCAGGATCGACCATTTTATTTTTCAAAGGAAATGAATCATGTCGTCAACAAAATATTAATTAATTAATAAATTAATTTGTATTTTCGTAATTCCGCTGTCTATTTGTCACCTGTTCATTCATTCACTTCGCAAAAAATATTCGTTTAATGAGATTATAAAACTTTTAAGTAATTTTGCACTCACAATTTTTCGATTTTGCATTTTTTGAGTTCTAACTAATTTTTACACCCAAGTTTTAATTAAGCGCTTTTCTGCACCCTTTATATAACCATAACATAATACATGGTTTGCAAAAATAGTACAGTGCAAACCTTTGATCATTTTTCATTATTAATTTATGCAATTAAGGAAAAAATAATGTAATAACAAATAGTTTATTAATGAGAAGTATAAAACATTAAAATTAATAATATTTCATAATAAAATCCCGATTAATTTCCGTCATAAATAATGCAAATTTCGGAATAATTTCTCAGATAAAGAATATTTACAAAAGAAACGAAAAAGCTGATTGCACTGACAATAACACAAATAAAGAGATGAATTATAGTATTAAATATCTTTTTTCTTTATGTCAATAAAGAGTAACTGAATTATTTTTATGAATTCATTAGATTTATAGTAGTAATAATAATAATAATAATAATAATAATAATAATAATAATAATAATAATAATAATAATAATATAATAATAATATAATAATAATAATAATAATAATAATAATAATAATAATAATAATAATAGTAATAATAATAATAATAATAATAATAATAATAATAATAATAATAATAATAATAATAACAATATAATAATAATAATAATAATAATAATAATAATAATAATAACAATAATAACAATAATAACAATAATAATAATAATAATAATAATAATAATAATAATAATAATAATAATAATAATAATAATAATAATAATAATAATAATAATAATAATAATAATAACTAATAATAACTAATAATAACAATAATAATAATAATAATAATAATAATAATAATAATAATAATAATAATAATAATAATAATAATAATAATAATAATAATAATAATAATAATAATAACAATAATAACAATAATACAATAATAATAATGGTGCTTATAATAACAATTATTGGTCTATCATAAATATACAAAGCCTTTACAGAATTTTCATTCTCGTTTTTTATAAAAAGTACTAGATGGACATTGAATAAAAACATGTATGTTTTAATTTATTGCATGAAAATAAAAAATAACTGTTAGAAAAATCGGTGAAAAATTTGAAAAATTTGAGTATTGGAAGTTTAGAAACAATAGTTAAGGTTTATCTTAAATCTATCAAACAAAGTTCTAGGTGATTGTCCTTTTTAAAAGCTTGAACAGAAAAAAAGGAAATAAGTTACGATCACACAAATTCTGTAGCAATATGAAAATGGCGGAGACTAATATATTGAACCTATAATTTTCTTTAATGAACTACATATATACCTTTTCATTTCAAAGTGAAAACGAACAATTGACGACATTCAATTCAAAGTGAATAACGTACCTTGGTTTTCACTATTTATAGTAAGACGTTAAGAAAAGAAAGTGAACCCTACAATTTGTTCTAATAAGAAAGTTGTCCAATCTAACATTTGTTTCCTCCAGGATAATCCTTGTCTTTACACTACTGTTTTAAAAATTAAAAATTAAAATATTATGATATTTACAAAATACATTTATTTGTGAATCCATTTTGTGAACTCCATCAAACATTTTTTTCGTTTTTATAATTTTAAGTTGAATTTTTTTTTGAAAAGTGCAAAAAGGAAATAAATTTAAGCATTGAAATTAGGTAACACATTTTATTTAATAAAAAAATCTCCATTTAAAATCGTGAGAATTCAAACAAAAATACTACTTTTAAAATCCTAAACAAATTCTATGGTAAAGTAGAAACGTAACTCATCACAATTACAGCCAGTTTTTCCTAATCTCTTCTGCTGCCATTGTATAATTTTTGTTTTCATCTCTGAATTTTCTGTGACTCACAGATTCCTGTCTAAGTATTATCGGGATTGATGTTTAATAATTTATTGTTTAAATGCTTTCCCAAATGTTCTTTTAAAATTTCTTTAACATTTTGATTATAGTTTAAATTACTGTTTAAATGTGCAGAAAATAAGAGTTTTTCAAAGCTATCAATAAATTAAAAATAAATTTTGGGTATTTTATTTGTTTTAATAATCAAATTTAAAATATTTAACTAAAATATAGAAACGAAGAAAAGCAGCGAATGGAAATGATGATTTCTACAAATTATTATAAAATATTGCAATAATAAATGAAGAGTAGAAGAGAAGAAAATGAAGCATTTCAACAGTTATGTAGAGAAACTTTACAAATCTAAGAATAATTAGAAAGATTTACATCGTTTGTTGAGTTGTTCGAATCGTAATCTGACCAAATTCTTGTATCTGGCTACAAAAGTTATTAGATCTTATTCTGGTGAGGATTGAGTTTCTTACATGATGCCAATGTGAACCAAATAAGCTGATAAGCTTGTTTACCATTAGAAATTGCATAGAATATGATAGATGCAAATTGACATAATTTTAATTTATAATAAAACAATTATATAACTAGGTCACTGTGTCTTTAGTGTTTGATGACTGACGCAGACATGTTTGCATGCAATGACGTGGCATAAGTATGTATGTAATCTGTATCAATTATATCACTTTAACTAATAATATACTCTTTTCTACACAAATTGGAAGTACTATAAATAGTTTTACAATTGCAGGTTCTGGTTGTAACACATTAAATAAAAATTGAATAACAATTCCATCTAACATGATGATGACGCCAGGACTTTAGTGCTATATCATGTAACCTAATCAATTTATAAAAAATGGCGATATAGAAATTTTCATTTTGAAATCATTCAACAGCTAGAGTAAATTAGGAAAGTCTTTTCCAACAAGTAAAAATTTTTTAAATATTAATTCAAATATATAATTATAAGAACTTTTTTTTCCAATTTCACCACTGATTTTGTTTCCATTTTATTTATTAAAAATAGTTTGAAGACTATAAATCAGTAATATAACAATGTTTTTGAAAATGTCAGTGCCGAAACTTCGTGAATATCCAAAACATCGATATATTACTGATTTATAGTTTTCAAGCTCTTTTTAATAAATTAAATACATAAATTTATATATTATGGTAATTTAATAAATATTCTGTTGTAGTAATATTCAGTTTAGATTTCTATTTCCCGGACATTCCATCCGGTCATCTGCAGTTCTTCTATAATCTCTGAAATTGGTTGAGATATATAAGATATATAAAATATCTTTACAGGCTATCGAAATATGCAAATTTAATTTCGACTTTTTTTGTTTTTCTTATTTACTTTTGTATATGTTAATCAAAAACAACCTTGTCGTATTTCATTATTTTTGGATCTATTATTTTCTCTCATTTTCAATTTCTTTAGCTNTTAACAAAAGAAAATATAAAGTAAGGATAAATTTCTAACTGTAAATAACTAGAATTGTATACAAAATATCGTTAATGTTTTGAAAAATGTTTATTTTTTTGAGTGGCATGATAAACTATTTCCGCTGAAAAAATACCATCAGCTTTTATTGAGCCATACGATTTATTTTGGAAGTTACTGAAATCTATCAAATAAAAGCTTCTGATAACATTGTTGTAGGGAAATAACATATTGTAAATATTTGTTTCAATGAGTTAAATGTCGATGACGTCTTTCTCTCTTCATGTCGTGAGAGGTTTGAGAAAGAAAAGAAAAAAACTCTATTTTACTATACTCACTTAAAAATATAAAAAACAATATTAATTAAAAACTGCTATCGAATGATTATAAAATTGAATTATGTTTAAGGGAAAGAATTACTGATTTCATAATAGAAAGAGACAAGGAAGCTTGATATGATTTAATTTAAACAAATTATAATTCGTTGCAAATAATATTTATAATTTATGATTATAAAATTATTTTTAGTTAATAATAAATTTACATTTTGAAATTATTACTTATTTAAAAGTGTTTTTACACTTCCCAGACGCAAACAATTCCACTTCAGTGATAAATAACATAATATCTGAGTTTGTAAGTCATGTTTTGTCATTTTTATCTTCTTTTTCCAGCTTTATAGAAATAAAAATAAATAAATAAGTATTTATATTAATTTTAAATATAATTTATTAAAATTAGTGTTTTAATTTTTCCATTTATTTCCTCACATTGGCTTACCTGGAAAGTAGGAAAACCTCTATAAAACTTGTTTAAAACAAAAATAAAATTTACAGTTTATTGGAAATTAGTTTACAAAATAAATTAATTATCCTTAAAAACAATTGAAAATTTAAATTTACTCCTTAACATTTGTTGAAGATTTAAACAAAGTTTAATTAATTTGATGATAAAACACTTGTTTAAAACTGTCTACAACATTAATGAGGCAGGAGAAATTAAATTTAATTTGATTTTTTTTTCAGTTTAAAAGTAACCTATTAAAAAAAGAAAGTTATTTTAAATAATAAGCTTTGATAATCAAGTTTTTTCAAATGATTTGTTTATCAGTGAAAAGTCGAATGTAATAATAATAATAATAATGATAATAATAATTATTATTATTATTATTACAATTATTATTATTATAATAATAATTTTTATTGTTATTATTATTATTTTTTTTCAAATTTCACCACTGATTTCTTTTCAATTGTATCTATTAAAAAAGCTTGACTCTGAATCAGTAATATATCGATGTTTGATATTCACGAATTTTCGGCACTGCCTTTTTCAAGTGAATTTTATTAATATTATTATTATTATTATTATTATTATTATTATTATTATTATTATTATTATTATTATTATTATTATTATTATTATTATTATTATTATATATTATTATTATTATTATTATTATTATTATTATTATTATTATTATTATTATTATTATTATTATTATTATTATTATTATTATTATTATTATTATTATTATTATTATTATTATTATTATTAATATTATTATTGTTATTATTAAAATTATCTTCCTTCCCTCTATAATCCTTAAAACCTTCTGAGTACGGCAATACCATCACAAATTTAGGCTCATCGTCCTTATCCACACTATTTAATTTATTTAACTCATCAGACTCACATGCCTCATCAAATCACATCCAGATTTTCTCAAACATGGATTCTTAGGATTTTTAATAAATTTGTCAACAGTCTCTTTTACCATAGTTAATAAAAAGGATTTTGAATAAACATTCTTCATTAACAATTCGACCAATTTGTCAACACATTTTACTGAATTTACAAAAGTATTAGACACAGATCATGATCGATAAATCAACCCCTTCACCATATTTCTCTTATACTTGAATTCTCAAAAACTTTCGGATGAAGTACATAGACCAGTATCAGTTGGTTTTATATAAATCTCTGTCTCATAGTGTTTCTCTTTGTATTCTCTTTGTATTAACAGATCCCAAAAAGTAAGTAATGATTTTTTCTCCGTTTCACATGCGAATGTTTTGTTATTATTGTTATTATTATTATAACTATTATTATTATTATTATTATTATTATTATTATTATTATTATTATTATTATTATTATTATTATTATTATTATTATTATTATTATTATTATTATTATTATTATTATTATTATTATTATTATTATTATTATTATTATTATTATTATTATTATTATTATTATTATTATTATTATTTTTAGTATTAGTAAATTTTATTTGTTTAAGAGAGTAAGACTTAAGAAAATCTTATAATTAATTTCATTGAGAAATTTCAATCTTATGTTGAGACGTTTGTTACAATTGTAAAGGATACGAAAAGAAAAAATGAAAAATGCGCAGGAAAAATGTGTCTACAATCAATTTTTTTTCTGAAACAAGCCAATTCATCAGAAACTTGTTTCCGTTATTTAGCGGAAGTCAGAGGATTTATCGCAAAGCTAAAGCAGAGGTTGAAAACGTTTTACAGAATTTTACATTTTCTATTCGTGCTAGTTTGAATAAATAAGATTTTATAATTTATACAAATGACATTTTAAAATCTTTCTAATTAAGAAATGAAAAATTTAAACTAAAATAATTAAAAACAGATAAAAGGATAAAAACCGGTGTCAATGACGTTTATTATCTATATGGAATCGTATTATTCAAAAAAATAAAGTAATGCAGTTTTTAAACACTACGGTAGGTTAGTACAGAAAGAGCGACCATATTTACCTTTTCTTACTAAAAGAATTAAATCATTCTTTAACATATAAAAGATGAGTTAAAATGTTTTTATTTCACGGAATAAAATAATTTTCCCGTATTTTTTACAGTAAATGTAAAGAAAAAAATACATAGAATTCCTTAAATAATTTCAAAGTTTTCGTTCCAGCATCGGAAAAAACGCTCATTTGAAAATTGTGGAATCCCGGGATTGCAAATACTAATCCCAATTTAATAGGCAGTACAAGGCATTGATGCTGTTTTTATCATTGGTAAAACAAAAAGAAACATAAAAATGTATGAATAATACATTGTATATACTTCAATACACTATATTTCTTTTTCCTTCTTTATATCTAACAAATAGCCTGTGTATTTCTTACCCTCTAGTTCCTAACATCACATATATATTTTCTTATATTAAGTACTTATAAATCATTTTTGCTGTAAGAAACAGCTTAAACTCTTTGATATAGCTACACTGGATTGATTTACCTTAGACATCAGAATGTACTCAAATTAGAAGTAAATATGAAAAACATAAAAAGAAATTTAATAAATAAGGATTAGTTACGTATTAAACTAAGTAGTTTACTTTCAACCTAATTAACTTACATTAAAAAAACATTTCATTACATCTTAACTATTTATTTTAAAAAATAAATTTAAGAATAATTTTCCAAACATTATAAAGCACCAATGATAAATTTATTTAACTCCGCATATATTTTGAAATATTTAGCTAAATATCAATTGTGATGTAATTGTATTGACATATTTGATATCCATGATCCCTATATAATGCTATGCGAAGTCTTATAATTAATATGTATGAATGTTTATATGTTTGATTGATTAATCTTGATTGTCTAGATCCTCAGATTATAACATTGTTTATTATTTATCTCAATTATACATAATGCTAAATATGCTGTCAGCGCTGTTACGAGTGTTGGGCATACACGGCTCCCATCTAGGGAGTAGTATCACAAAGGCGCAGAAACAATGATCTTTTTTCAATAAAATTTTCTGAACTTTTTGAATTTTGACTATTCATTCGATTTCAAACGAGGAAAATTAATTTGTAACAACTTTAGTGGTAAAAATATATCTTAGTTGTATGAAAATTGTTTGTTTTTTATTAATATATTTTCATTTATTGTTACTTATCCTTATTATATCAATATATAAAATAGCACGTTTTCATTGGATTACACTCGTGATTATGTTATAACTAGTTGACCAATCAATTTGATCATTTACAATATGTGCCAGATGATGACATTTGATTTGTCGAAATATAATCTAAAATAAAATTTTACAAATTCTGTTATTTTATTTAAATAAGAGAATTTAATTTTAATAGAAGCCTTTTAAAGTAAAGTTTAAGAAGCTTAATATATGTAAAAACCGAACAAATTATATAATAATAAATATAATACACAGACAAAAAAGTGATCATTTCCTGATTTCAGACTTTGCTAATTAATTATGTAAAAATAATAAAACGATTAACCCATTAAAAATTCACATCTCTGTTACATTTTCGGTTAGAAATGTTTTCGTTGATCAACCGGCCGAGAATTCATGCTTGAATAATTTTGATAGTATGATTAAACAAAACAATGTATAACCAGTATTATGAAGGCAACATAAATAAATAATGTTTTCATTTTTTCTATTTTTCTGTTCCAAATTCATATATTTCAATGATAATACTTTTGTTAATTATTATTATCAACATTTATTATTATAATAGTTGTTATTAACATTGTAAATTTAAAGTAATAATGTAATGAGGAGTAATAGAAAAATGCAAAAAAAATGCTAACCGTGAACAAAAATAAAACAAAAAGTATTAAAGTTTCCAAAAAAATGGTTAAAATATTAATTAAAAGCATAAAACTTAAATTAATTAACATGAAGTTCAAACAAAGAATTTAGAAATATTAACAAATATTAATAAATATTAATAATAAATATAAATAAAATATTAATAAAAGAATAAACCAGAAACAAGATCCAAGAGTAGCTAAATAATGTAGATAAATGAAATTATAAAACCAAATGCAAAGCCAAAATAGGAAAGTGAGAACGAGTAGAGAACGAGTAGTAATGAATGAAAAGACCTAAAGAAATTTACGGAAAAATCGAACTAAACCTTTTGTGGATTAAATTAACTAAATATATTTCTGGTACTTGTTTTTTTATTCACCCCAAAACATTTTTTTAAAATTTTATGAATTAAAACAATATTTAATTAAAAAACTGTCATTTTTTTCGGTGACCAGAATAACATTATGTCCAGGAGAATATTATCAAATACTTTAGTTCCATTGGCACCTTACACGTGCATAAATCTATAATGCTCCTGAGTTCAATTATGTCTTTTATTGTGATCTTTAGCAGTTTTCCATACCCGTTCTATGTGTTGAGTATGTTTTCCTGTCGTTGGATCTATGCAGTAAATAGAGTGGTTCACAGTCTGGTGATTGAAACTTAAATTTTATTTACAGAAATATTAATAGCAATAAAATCGATATTTCATGCAAACAATAAAAAATATTTTATGGGGTGAATTAAAAACAAGTAATATATTGTTTGGAGTCATTGATTGATACCAAATAACACGAGAAGTCAGAAAGGATGTAAAAAATAATAATTATTCATTTATTTATTACTTATAAATTCAATTTATTTATAACTAACGAAACTTGCTGTGAAGTTTCATATACAACACAAATCAAAACTCCATATAAATATTTATTCAACTTATTTCTATAACATATATCTGAAATGGGTACTTCCGTGTTATCTATCCCCCAAAAATTAAATTAAAAAAGAACACATAAGTATTGTATTTATTTTCTAAATCACAGTTACAAACTCAGGAAATGTTTGTAAAGAGTTTGTAAATGGTCATCCAGGTGGTCAGAAAACCGCAATGCCGTTGAGAATAGTGTCGAACACATCGGCACTGTTGCTTAGAACACGTTTGCGCCACATAAACTCACATAATCACATAATCACATAAATCACAGATTGCCTTAGTAAATTCATGTTCAATAATGTTCAATAACGTCATCAATAATGTATTCTCTCATTTTTTATATTGTTATTTTAATTGTATTTTATAATTTAATTTTTGGGGTAAGATAACACGGAAGTACCCTGAAATGAACTGAATGGATTTTTAAATTTTTAGATATTGAAATATAT
Source organism: Schmidtea polychroa (assembly GCA_959609185.1). Taxonomy (NCBI): domain Eukaryota; kingdom Metazoa; phylum Platyhelminthes; order Tricladida; family Dugesiidae; genus Schmidtea; species Schmidtea polychroa. Next base: position 65,011 of record CAUHTR010007668.1, on the reverse strand, counting down.
TTGAATTCTTCTTTTGATACTATTGACGTTTATCTTGTCTGCCATTTTCTAGATATTAAAATAAAATTTCTTCTCTATTTTTGAAGTATTTTTGGTTTTCTTTTGTATATAATTGAATAACGTATTTTAAACTTATATATAAATAAAAACAAAATATAAATAAATTATTTTAAAATAATAAAAATTATTAAAAAGTAATAAACAGTAATAATATAAGTCTTTATTACTATATATATAAAAAAAGAGGAATGTCTGTAAATTATGAAGGAAGAACACCTTATCACTATCAAGGATATCTCGCATCGGTTGAATGTAAATACATGAAAAGTGCGTACCTTCCTGAATGAATCTTGTGTAAAAAAGTGGCATTCAGGTTTGATCCATGTTTTCTCTACGTTGAAATATGTAAATATCCTAGAGAATGCTGCCTGATAAATCTTCTTATGTTTGATGAACATGGTGACCAATTCCTCAGAAATATCATTACTGTGGATTAAACTCCTTTATCCCTGTATGTTTCTGAGACAAAGCATGAGTATAGTTAATAAAAATTCCTTGGAAAAACGAGTTCCAGGATGATGATATTTGAAACATATCATCGAAAATCATTGATGTTGATAATGTTTTGGGATCGAAGTGGCATAATCTATATGGATTTTGTTACAAAAGGTTTGCGAATTCATTCCACATGGTCCCCCTCTATGACTTCTCTAAGACAGCGCCCCTAATCTATAAAACTGCAGAAACAATGGCAATGACAGAGAGAAATGAATGGACCCACTTACAAAAAATTGGTTCAATCATGGACACTTAAATGTTAGAAAAAAGGGAAATTGGGTCATTTATCAAGATAATACCTAAGAAAACTTGTAATAAACATATTAAAAGATATTGTAAGTCCAAGTGTTCCTCTTAAAGTCCGTAATCATTGTACATTTTCCGAATTTGGCCCAAAATTGAATCAAATTTTATCAGATTTGTCCAACTGCAAGAAAGTTATTCATCCATCAAATATTTATGCTAAATAAATAATATTTATTAAAATAATTTTACTCATACATTCAAAACTAGAATTGCACATTAAAACAAAACATTTTGCAGGTTTCGTCATAAAAAGCATATTTAATTATTCAATCACAAGTTCAAATTTTTGTAAAATAATTATATTTCTTTTGTTCAAGTTTTGAGATAAATCAAACAGAAAATTTTGTCTGTGTTTGGGTAAATAATTTGAGTAGGAAATTTTGTTTTTATTATTAAATGAAAAAAAGTGATGATGTGTCTTAGTAAAAATAAAGTAATTTGGATGTTAGGCAATCTTTGCATTGGAAAGTTTAAATGGTTACAGAGACGTAGCTAGGGGGGGGGCAGTAGGGCACATATGTCCCCGGGCGCCAAAGCGAACAAGGGTAATATATCAAAAATAATATCTAAATAATTTCAAAAAAATTATTTAATAATTATTTTCCAATCTGTATGCGAATTGCTACTAAACCAAAAAAATATATTTGCTTCTTTAAATACAATGTTTCATTAAAATTAAAATTGTTTTTCCTTATTAAACGGGAAGATGACAAAGCGCCAATTTTATAGTTTGACCTCGGGCGCAAAACATCACAGTTACGCCTCTGAATGGTTATAATTTAGTAAAAGCTATTCACAATATTTGGGAAATCTTACGTTTGTGAAACCGTATTATTTGCAATGACAAACTGATTATGTCAAATTCAATTAAAATATAAATCCAAATTTTTATTTCTTTCAAACGGCAAAACGACCGACACCGACAAAGGAATCCACCAGTTATTTCCCATAACCACTGTTTGGGTAGAACTAAGCCTATTGGCTTTTCAGCATGGAAAGTCATATTGAATAGATCGCAATAATTACAACAAGATGCCCTTCCATCTGCCGGCTGAATAGATTTTGAAACTTGTACATATTAGAAACATGTACAGCATTAGAAGCAAAACATCTTGATAACCTCAAAAACTGCAAACAAATACGACAATAATTCATAGATATCTAAAATTCCGTTAAGTTCCCAAAAATCTTTAACATTTGAAAATTTCTGTTTCCAGCAAGTTCCGAATTCGAATATTCTAACAATTTCCAAAAATATAAAAAATTCACACATACACGAATAAGAATAAATTTAACAATAATAATGAAAACGCTCACACAAACGCGACAACAAAGAAAAACAGTGATGCACACACAGACACTCAGATGGAAAAGCTATTCCTACATCTGACTAGTCGAAACAGAAACATTAAGTCAAAAAACGAAACTTGCCAACTAATGAACATTTTGAAAATTTGACGATAGTGACTGTTACTCATTATCAACCATAAATTAAGAAAATTGCTAAACTCAATTCAAGCAAATGATCTCACTAACAACTTTCTTAAATACTGTCATCATTATGGCTAAGCTATGGTAAACGTGAATATTGTTATTATTTAATGAAAAATGTAATTTATTTTTAATACATAATATTTATAAATATGAATTTAATAATAACTTACTACCTGCATATAAATAAATCTTATTTATTAGTATTATTACTAGTGAATTTTCTTATCTTCATTTAAAATTTTTGGTGTAGCCCTCGACTAGGTAACTTTTTTAGTTGTCCGTAGTATGAAAAGATTGGGCAACACTGCACTAAGACAATATTTTTAAGCTGAAGTACACTGATCAATTTGTAACTTTTGATACATTTATTTGATACAGAACATTTTGTGTACATTATATAGAGTCAACCAGTTGTAATATTAACTGAAATCGGTTAAATTATTATTATTATTATTATTATTATTATTATTATTATTATTATTATTATTATTATTATTATTATTATTATTATTATTATTATTATTATTATTATTATTATTATTATTATTATTATTATTATTATTATTATTATTATTATTATTATTATTATTATTATTATTATTATTATTATTATTATTATTATTATTATTATTATTATTATTATTATTATTATTATTATTGTGGTATCAAATAAATTTCAATATATATATAATCAATTATTTTTAAATAAAACTGTTTTCAAAAATATTAAAAACTTTTAAAATAATTCAATTTATAAAAAATCCTTTAACAATATTTTAATTTAAAAATAATTAATTAAACAAAAATAAAATAAAACTTTTTCCAATATTCAAAAAGGTTTTTTTAATTTTTTAAAAATAAATTTATAATTTATAAAAAAGAGCTTGAAGACTATAAATCAGTAAATATATCGACTGTTTTTACTGATTTGTAGTCTTCAAGCTATTTATAATAAATTCAATGGAAAAAAAAATCAATGGTGAAATTAATACAAAAAGTTCTTAAAAAAATTAATAATAATATAGTTTTTTCTATCTGTCTTACAAATTTCAATTATTATTGTCAATTGAATTTCTAATAATCTATTGAGGTTGTATAAAACAGTTTAAATTTTTTATTTATGTTTAAACATCCTAAAAAACCCTCCGACGTAAATATATAATATTTCATTGTTAATTTTAGAATTTTATCTCATTTCTATTGCTAGCACAGAAATTTATTTGTTATCTCTTTTTGATTTAATTAATCAATTTTTTGTAACCCTAACAAATTTTATATATATATTTTTTCTTTTTATTTGAAATTTACTTTTAAAATCTTTAAAGTAAAAACAGAAAGAGAATTCAAGGATAAATCCTTTTTTTCAAGAGATTTAACTTTGAGATATCTGATATTTTGTTAATTGCAGTTCTCATATCAATCTTGAAATATTTTTAATTATTTCAAATTTCGTTTCTCATAGACTATCTTTTAATTTTATCTAGCCTGTCTCATGTTTGATCTCTTTCTAATATTACTATGAATTATATTTTCCTCGATGAAAATTTTAATCATTAGTTTTCAAAGATCATAACATGAGATAATGTAAAATAATAATTATATAATGAAATAAATACGGCAATTATTTAAATAATATTAATAAAACACCATTTATAAGTATAATTATTGTAAAAAATTATAAAAAAAATTATAAAAATAATTTATTAACATTCTCTCAGTTCTAAACTTTTAAATTGTTTTAATTTATCGTTCAATTAATTTTTAATTTTCATTGTTTTTATATAAGACATGTAACACATAATTTTTATTAATGTGTAATTTAAATCTTTTATTTCTACGCTTTGTTACATGATAATGAAATTAATAATAATAATAATAATAATAATAATAATAATAATAATAATAATAATAATAATAATAATAATAATAATAATAATAATAATAATAATAATAGTAATAATAATAATAATAATAATAATAATAATAATAATAATAATAATAATAATAATAATAATAATAATAATAATAATAATAATAATAATAATAATAATAATAATAATAATAATAATAATAATAATAATAATAATAATAATAATAATAATAATAATAATAATAATAATAATAATAATAATAATAAATCAAAGAATGGATGCAAAGCTTTCATAACTGAATATCGCTTAGTATATTAAAATATAACATTGCTATATATTTCGACATTTTAACAGTCTTCTTCAGGCTAGGAATCGTATAAATAACAACTAAATGAAAAAAGGAATATTCAAACAAATAAACAAATAATAATTTTAATAAAATTTATCTTCTTTTTGAAAATAAAAAACATTTTTTAAATCATATAAAAATTATTATTTTATTTTAATATAAATAAATATAACAAATGATAACATCATCCCAAATAATAAATATAAAACGTTAAATTATATAAATACATATTAAAATCTCTGTATAGTTGGTACTTTGAATATTAATTATAGGATTTATAGATCTAATTAGCAACGTTCTCATTCCAGTAATTTCTTAAAATTGTCGACAAAATCTTAAAATCAAAAATACTTATGATCACTAATGTGGGTCAATACATTTCGTCGGCAATGCTCAAGAACTCAAGTGCAAAGTTGACGGGCAGTCTCTCCAATGGATTTACACCTATTACACGAAATTAAATAAAAATTAATACAACAACTCTGAACACAGACCAACTGGAGGTGAAGACTAATTAGTGAACATGCTAGCAACCTTGAAAGATGTTGAAATAATCCTAAATTTAGGCTTATCTACATGTTTAAAGATCTTATGCTCGAATTCCCTGAGGCCCTCAGAATAAGGATATATCAAACATATTTTGGACCAATGTGCTTAGATCTGATTTTTCACTTTCGAACTTAACAACATATTAACTTCAGCATCAATATGATCAATCAATCTTCAGATGAACATGTGCAAGTATCTTGAATATTCAACATCCATTTATCAACCGTCTTTAGAATATCCACTTTTAAGAACCATCTTAACCAGAGAATCCTCTCAACATATTTCGCTTTGTATTTATATTCACAAAAGCTATCAGGAGTAGAATAAAGATCTTTATTGGTCGCATTTTTGTATATTTCAATCTGAGTAGTCTCTTACCTTCCGTTGAAATAAGCAGATCCGAAAAACGATATAGTATACATTTTTCTTCTTTACATGTAAATTTAATAGAAATATATATCATCAACATAACTTTTATACACATCAGGTTCAGTTAAATTGTATGATGACTGTTTTTTTTTCAAATTTTTTTTTCTTTTTTCAAACTGTTTCTTTTTTTCAAATTTGACATGAAAATAGACGTCATTATTGGAGCCAATGAGGAAACCATAGCAACACCTTACACCTGTTTATAATACTCATTTTTAAAAATAAAATTCACACTCGACGTTGAAAATTCAAGTAACTTACGAAATTCAATTTCATCAACTTTTTTATGTTAGATAACATATTTTTTACACATCTTGCACAAAAATCAATCGTTTTTAATAGTTGGACACCCGTAAATAGACTACACACATCGAATGATACCATAAATTTATCTGTACCTTTTTAATCAGCTGTGCAATAAACGTTGAAAATTGAAATCTATCCTTACATTAAAAATCAATAGTCATTAAAGGTTTTAATAACCCATCCAAAAACTTTGCAATTTTGTATGGAGAAGTTCTCATTTGTGTACTTTAAGTAATCCATAAAGATTTGCTGGTTGAGATCCTTTCGGTTGAATAGCTTAGCCAAGTCAATGTCAATATGTGTTTTATCTGATAATTCCTTTAACAGTTTTAACAAAACTAATTCATCCTTCATCGGTGGTAACTTCCCATTAATAAGGCTTATATACACTTTCATAAACTGCGGAGATAATAAAACATTATTTAATTTGTTAATATAGATGTCATGGTCCAAAATCACTAAACAACTACATTTATCATATTTACAAACATTGATATCTTTTTAAAATATATTTTTCAGTACCATGAAGCCCTTAATATCCTGTTTTTTATTTTTGTTAACATAACCAGTATTTTAACAATTTTGTGTGTGTTTTTAAAATAAAATAATAGTTTTTATATGATTAAGAAAATGTTTTTATTTTCATAAAGAAGAAAAATATTATTAAAATATTTTTTAGGTTGATACAATTTGATTACGATTATTATTGATTAATTTGTTTGAATATTGTTATTTTTATTTAGTTGTTATTAATACGATTCCTAGACTGAAAAAGACTGTTAAACGGTCGAAATATATAGCAATGTTATATTTTAATATACTTAGTTGTCGATTTTTAATTAATAACAATAATGCAATAAGAACAAATAAATAATTCTAATAAAATTAATAAGAATTTAAAAAATTATATGAAATAAAAATTGTCGAAATTAAAATTTTATGCTTGCAAATAATTAATTTTTTTGAAAAGACAAATCTGAAAGAACCGCAAGTGCAATTATATTCTCGAGAGAATTTTAAGGACTCATTCTTTAATTGCATATTTACCTGCTAAAATACAGAAAATTCATTTTTTAAAATTAACACACGTTCTGCCATCTAAATATTTTTTAACGTCTAAAATCTACTTTTAATGTGAAAAACATTTAAATTTCTTACGGCCTCGAAAAACTATTTTTAAAAAAATAAATTATGGATTCGATAATAATAATAATAATAATAATAATAATAATAATAATAATAATAATAATAATAATAATAATAATAATAATAATAATAATAATAATAATAGTAATTATATATTAATAAAAATAATAAATATAAATAAATAAAGTAAAATTATAATACAAATTGCATTGAGAAATAATTATTTTATTTTTGCTTAGATAAAGATAGCTGTTACCAGAAACTTTTAACTAACCGTACAAATGTCCCTGATGATGCATTCGTCGTTTCAAGCTTTGAAATAGATTATGAACCGAAATACGCAAGGTAATTGGTTTTGATTATAATTTCTATTTTCTAATTTACAATGTTTTTTAAATAATAATAAATACAGTTAATTATCTTCATCCAATTAACCATAGTGCTTACTGTGTTCCACAACAAGCCTTTTTATGATCCTTACATAACCTTCACTTGAGGGTTCAATAAAGTCAAGTTTATTATGAAATGACAACATATACAATTATTGTTAATTATACAAATACAAAAAGGAGAACTATAGAGTTTCCACTGAAGGAACTCTTTGGTGTATTATGCTTCAATATTCTTAAGTGAAAAATGGTGATGGACCATGATAAATGTTCTACTTTCTCCCAAGTTGTCTTCAGTAAACACTGTGCCATATACCTTTGGACCTATTGCTATTTATGAAGTGATTTGCAAATAGTAACCTATATTAATTATCACGACATATTTGATCTAATTCGAAAGACATTGAATGCTGTAATAATAAGTGTTATGGATTTGGAAAGTTTAATGGTCAATGCTTCAAAGGAAATACTAAATATTGTAGCCTTCAATACGAATCTAATTCTACAGATATTATTCCCAGTGAAAATAATGGAAATTTCTGAAACAATTTAAATCCTTTTGAAAGTTTTAATAAAGAAATGAAACCTTTTACAAATTATGAAAGGGTTACTTAATAAATATATTTTGAATTGTAAAACTATTGAAAATGCCAACTTAATGATAGTTCTTGGGAACATTTTGAGGGAAGTATTTAAAAACTTGAAAATATTCGGTATAAAGTGTGTTGTACTCTAAAGGATGATATAGTTTATTATTTTAATACAGTAGTCTTCAAACTATGTTCTGTGGATCCTCAGGTTTCCTCGAGTCAAAACAAAAATTCAAAAAAAATTATAGGGGAGACATGAATGTTTCTAGGCGGTAAAACCTTTACTTGAAATGAGGAGGTAAAAATCATCTGGATCAGTTCTTTGCCAGTAAAGTACAAATATTTTATGAGCGTGGAAAGGTATTGGACCCAATTAAGCTTTTATGAAAGTAAAGATACAAAAAAAAATAAGAAATCAGTTTGAGTACATAAGTTTATGTATAAAAGATCATATTTATCTTATATTGGTCTTTTACATCATTATTATATATTTGGATTTAATGACGAATTAATAATTCAAACTTACGCCTCACATGTAAATGAACCGATGATCGCGTTTTAATAAATAGAAAATATTTGAGAAAATGTTGTTTATTATGAACCCTTTCTTAAGGATATTATAATCAGATTTTATTTACTTTTAAATTAAAATTACTGATTAAAGAAATTAATGAGAAATTATTATTTTACGTTATTAAGTGTAGATTTAAGCAAACCGTTATTTATTCCATTATTCCATTAACAGCATCGTCTCAC
>CAUHTR010007668.1:44244-56168 GCA_959609185.1 Schmidtea polychroa | reverse complement strand
TTTATCTCATTTATTTACAGTCAGTCGTCAACTTATGACTTATATGACTAACGTCTGAACGACCTCCATAAACTATTTTTCCAAAATTTAACAATTTTTATTATAAAAATTTATAAATTTATTATAATTTATTTTTAAATAATAAAATAATAATTAAATTAAATTGGAAATGGAAAAAGACATTTTATAAATTATAAAACATTTTTGCAATAAATATAAAGAATATAACTATTTATAATTTACAAAAAGCCGAATTTGGGGTTCAGTTGAAAAGTGATTTATAAAATCATTTACCGGATTTTCTCGAAAGTAAGACCACCCATAAAACATAAATTTTTGGACCTTTTTTTCAATAATTGCGAATTCGAGAAAAAGAACATGGTCTTATTCTCGAGTACATAATATTTATTTGCTAAAAGTTATAAAATAAACACAAGCAAACACATCATTAAATTTTTTTATTATATTTATTTTCTTCGATAATAGTGCTGGAAATAGAAAAGTCATCTTTTTCTGATGCACCCAACCTTTGCGAACTTGAGAGCTACATTATTTTTCTGAACAAATGGCGATCGACTAAATGCAAATACTTAGCATTTTAGTAAAATTTAATAAAAAATAAACAAAAAAAAGTTAACATTTAAAAAAAACCTTTATTTAATGAGATGGTTGACATTCAATATTATCAACTATTTTTGAGTAATTACTGACAGCTAAACATAAGCAGTCGTCAAGATGATTTTTAGTTATACGTGTACGATATTTAGATTTAATATAATTCATATGCGAAAATGACGATTCGCATAAATATGTGGATGCGAAACAGGAATGGACTCTAAGATAAGCATCTTTTAATAGAGGATATTTCTCAATCGTAATAAACTTCCATATTTCAAGTTGATCAACCAATTTCAAGCTAATATCGCATTGTAGTTCAATTAATTCCATTTCCAAGCTCCCTACGTTCATACTAAATTCTTCTCCGATTAGTACAGCTATATTTTCGATATTGATTTTAGAAATTGGTGTTAATAAAAACTATGTGATTGGACGAAGTTTTTCAAAGTCCACAAACCTTTGTTGAAATTGTTGAAATTTTTTCGTAAAATACATAATTTTAACAACGTTAACAAATGAAAAGATTTAAAAAACGTTATCAAATATAAATTTTCTCGGGATTCTTGCCGATCTACCAGTTGATCGCGATTGACACGTTGAGCACACGGGATTTGAACCAACAGGCTCTTGGGCAATGGCTTTGATTTCCAATGGATCTCGGCTATCTTCTTGACCAATACTTGTGATTTCTCTTGATGACAATCCATTTCTTGATAAAAAATATGTAATCTATCCATTACTTCCAATAAAGTCTAAAATATCTAATGATTTAGCTATTTCAATGGCATTATTTCGCAGATTATTGAATGTAATTATTCTTTTATTGGTTTTCCTTTCTATAGAATCCAATCCTTTAGTTTCAATTCCAGAGTTGGCCACGCCAGCTTTTTTCTGGTACTGTCTTTAAAACAACCGATCAATAAAGATTCTTTGCAAACCCAATCTCGGTTGATTCGTTTCTCAAGTCACATTCGCATGTGCCTATACCAACCTTCGAACGAAGTGACTTCATTATGGATTAAACTTGCGATTTTTCCATAAACGTAAACCTTAAAATGACTGATATATTCTTCAATGGGGATTTAATTGAGTAGAATATGGCGATAAAAACGTAGAGCTAATATTTTTTCGATGATTAAAGACTACATTGTCCATGACTAAGATATCTTGCTAATTTTGCTCAATGTAAATTTTGAAAAGTTTGGTACTGAAGGCAATAAATAGATTCCTGTCAAATGTTTCTTCACGCGTTTCATGTGCAATTACTCCAATATTAATAATTGCAATGACGAGACTTTAAGTTTCCCCTCAATTAGCAGGAAGAGTTACAAAACATTTCATATTTTTGTGGGAATAACCATAATGCTTTTTCTTATTCAGACTGAATCCTCCTGTTTCATCCAAAAGCATTAAATTACTATATGGAATGTTATTCAAGCGTCTACAACACGCTTGCCATAAATTGTTAATTGGCTATATTTCCCTCATTAGGCACTATAGAAAGCATTTTTATGGTAAAATATATATTTATGTTATATTATGTGACATCAAATGATCAGAAATATATTTCAGGGTGTTTGAAGGATCACTTTTAATGATCATTGGAATCTCATTTACAATTTTCTGATCCATTCTAGTCAGTCTTCCTCTTTTCCTTGATAGTTTATCATCAACCGAAAAGTTCTTAAAGATTTTTTCACTCAACATAATTGGGCAACTAAGTGAAAACTTTACCTCTTCTGCTATTTCTTTATGTTTCAATTGCTTATTAATGGATTCCCTTACTGATTTTAAAACATCTTTCTTTACTGTTTTCCTAACATTTCTTGATTTTTCTTTGTTCACGGTACAAAGAAATTTATTTATAGAAATGTTAGTTATCCAAATATATTACGTAATATATTATAAAGATTTAATGTATTATTTATCATTTTTAATGTATATTTTATCTTAAATTTTTAAATATTTAATGGAAAATATTTTATATTTAGTTGAAACTCTGTATTTATGAAAAGACATTGATCTATAGTCGCAAAAAAGAAAGATGATATTTTATAATTAAATTAGATTAATTTATCGTTAAATATTCTGAAAATATATTTTTGCATTTTAAAATAAATTAATAAAAATAATAATACGTAAAAATATTAAATACAATTCTGAAATAAAATTTTTCATGTTTTTCATTTTTAATTCTAGCTGATAAATTATTAAAACAATTATTAAATTATAAAATAATTAATAAATTAATTTAAAAAATAACTATTTATTTAAACAAAACATTAATTATTAAATTAACCAAAACATTTATACAAATATCATTCGTATTAACAATCAACAAATAGCAAAACGAATTTTAATTAGCTAAGTCATGCATTTGTTAAGCCTAATAAATAAGTTTCGGACATTCATATTATGTTAAACATAATTAAAAAAAAATAGTAAAAAAATTTATATTGAAAATGTAAATTTAAATTTTTGAAAATAAATACAAAAAAATTAAATATAGATAGTAATTTTATGAAAATGTCAAAAGTTAGTATCTAGCACGTTTCTTGGTGCCGAATACTTTTGAAGTTTGAAGGCGTCCCATTAAGCATAAGCCTGTGTCAAAAGCCTTTTAAAACTGCTACTTTAGTCCAATTGTTATCAAATATTTCATGAGAATTTTTGTGTAAAAAAAAGGTTTAAATTTAAAAAGACGACAAATGATCCTAATATTTAGTTCTAGTTAAATGTTATTCAATTAACTATCTACAAACCTAATTTGCCAAAGGATCTTTGATAAGTTTCCGAATAAATATAAATAATAATAATAATAAAACCTTGGCTAGGAAAACAATAAAAATATATTTACCCTTCCCCATAACATTGATGCTCAAAATTGGCTTTTCATATTTAACTTTAATGAAACAAGAACTTCGCCATAAATTACATATGAAAACAAGAATTATGTCGAAACTTTTTCAATGATTAACTTTTTAATGTTTTACATATTTATTTATTGCCATAGCTTTCAGATTATAATTTGTTTAATTTTTGATTTAACACAAACTTTCTGTACAGCCATTGCAAGTGTTTTACGAAATTTTGTAAATATTTGTAAATATTTCTGATAAATATTTTTATTTATTATTTTTAAGAAGATTATTTAATATTAAAATTATATGAATGATTGTAAATTATTTAATATGTTTATTTTGTAAGAAATAGTAACTCAAAAACTTCTATTTAATTAATTGTTTAAATAAAGCCTAACTTAAAAAACAATTTTATTATAGTTTTAGTTACCATTTTTATTATTTTTTATTTTTTATATATATTTTTGGTGTTGCTTACGAAAGATTTTGGAAGATTTCACATTCAACATTTGTTTTATTCAAGTCATCCATAAACGCCTATTAACAAAATATAAATGTTTTTTTTAAATTACAAAAACAAACATTTCTTGCCAAAAATAAGTAAAGCATTTAAAAAATTTCGTTTATTCAAGTAGAAATATTTAATGGATTTTCAAAATATTTTACATATTATTTGTTAATATTATTAATAATGCAAATTGTTTGCAGGCGGTTTATAAAGTAATTTAAAAATTTAGTTGAATTGCATAACTTCTTCATTAAAACACATGAACCAACTTGTAGAAATATATTTCTTTACGCTATATTTACACATATTGACTGTCATTTTCAATAAAAGTTGAATGTATAAAAATTTTATCATAGTTTATAGTCCAAAATGAAAAATGCTACCACTAAATTGTATAATATGGAAAAAACAAACATTAATCCTTTTAATTCTAAATTATCTCTTTTTCATACAGTTTTGTTGTTTAAGATTACTTGATTTTGATTTTCAACAGCAAAACTTTGAATTTTCTTTTAATTAAATATTTGTTCTTTATTTTGAAATAATTTTGCTAACAAACAATTTGTTTTCATTAAACTCATAAAATAACTTTTAGACCTCAAAGTAGTTTTTGTGCTTTAATCATTGATACTCATTTATTTCAAAGAAAAAATCAGAAATTTTCTAACATTCAATTTAGACAGATTTAAAGCATAGAATTATTATCAACTTGTAATATAATAATAATAATAATAATAATAATAATAATAATAATAATAAATAAAAATAAATATTAACAACTTTACTCGAACATCATCATGAAGAAAGAAAAAATATATATTGAAATTGATATTCGAAAAATTTATAAAATCATAAACCAATATAATTAATTAATTTTAAAAACTTAATATAAAAACTTAAATAAACCGTTTTCTATTAAATATAATAAATGGATTATTTTTACAAAGCAATCAAATTATTTGAATTTAACATTACAATATTTTTATACAAAACATTCAAAACACACATGTTGACATCATTTTGCATATTAGTTTTCCATATACCACTTCAAGTACGACAATAAAAACACAAACTCATTCTTCTTTGCATATACACTACTGTTTAATCCCGTATTGTTTATTAATTAACTTTATTAATTAATCCCTTCAATCGACAGTGATCAAAAACTTGTAAACGGAGATGACGAGTAAAAATTCCGTTATAATTGAAATTGTGCTTATCACTTTTTGATAGATAAAAAAGATAAGAACATGATCTAACAAGAATTTGAAATTCAATAATAAATACTACCAAAAGTAAGTTAATAATTTAAATAACACTTGTTAAAGAAAAAACCTAAAATTTGTGTTGATAAGAATTAATTTTGGATCATTTGTCAGAATGAAAATAATTAAAATATTTCAAAAAAATAAAACAGACATAAGAAGTACTAAAATATTTAGAATAATTTAAAAATAAAGTTTATGTAAAGTTTTTGAACATTAATTAATTATTTATTTTATGATTTTCAAGATATATAATAATTTTTTCGAATGATCAATTTTTTAGTTTTTATAGTTTTTTCATTTTTTCTGGATGCCGGTGAATCTGTCTAAATATATTGTATGCGTGATTTCGATTTGTAAAATATTAAAATATATTAAGAATTGCACTCGATTAAATCATTTTAATAAATAAAAGCATTTTGCAAATAAAAATATATTAAATGAACTAAAATAAATATTTTTCAATTAAATTTAAAATAATAAAAATATATTTATAATATTATGATTAGATTTTTCAATTTTCTCCCTCTTCTACCTCGTCCCTTCCACATCTCTTTATTATGTCAGTTTCTTTACACACTTTTAAGCTTCTTACATTCCCTAATTCCTCAACATCCTCTATCAAAACAATTATTGATCCATATTGTGAAATTCACTGCCACCGATCAATACATAAATAGATAAAAAAAATTAGTTTTTGTTTTCGTTTTACTACAAAAATTAAAACAATTAAATTATAATATTAGACCGGTAAATTTTCTGTTTCGTTTCAAGAAAGTCGGTATTTAATCATTGGTCAGTTGATAATTATAATCAAGAAATTCGCCTCTAGGGTGAAGGTAATTGAATTTATTGAGTAGGCAACGTTTCTATGATTACGCCTCAAGAAGAGTCTTTATAACATCCCGCTGTCTTATTTTTACTTTTGACGTTTCAAAATATTTAATTTATGATATTCGTATTTTTGACTAATATTAAGTGTAATAAATAATAAAAAAATAAAAATAATAATAATAATAATAATAATAATAATAATAATAATAATAATAATAATAATAATAATAATAATAATAATATTAATAATAATAATAGTAATAGTATTAAAAAAATAAATAATAAGATAGTCTTTTTTGATCTTTGTTTAAATTCATTTTCTGCCTTTTTATTGTTTTCAAATTTTGATTAAATGAAAAAAATTATTAATAATAATAAATTAAAATTACAAAAATCTATTTGAAAAAATGTTTAAAAAGTCATTATAACATATTAATAATAGTAAATAATACATTTCACGATTGATTAAAACAAATAGAATCATGATAAATATATTAAAATTTAGAAACAAAAGAAGAATGTATCTTTATTTTGGATTAAAATAAAAAGAAATTTAGATTTGCATCAATAATAGAATCTGGACTCTATCTGGGCAAATAGCCAATTTTCATTCTCAGAATATAAAAAGTCAATCTCAATTAATGCCTCTTAATTTATGAGTTTCTCCTTAGAAAACCTAATAACTCCATTTTATCCTTAAGCTATAATGACTTCATTATAACTAGAATTGAAAGGAAAATAATATATATTATTAAGTGTCATAAAAAAATAAGTCCTATTAGTATAATAATGTAATGTAATCATATTATTTTGAAGGACTTTCTAAAATAATTTCATATTCATTATTAAAAGAAAGAATTAAATTCACTTAATAAATCAAATTTAACTCTAACAATATTTTATAATAATTATAATAATTTAAAACAATAAAATGATAATTTAAGCCTTTTGCTGCAAATAATGTATTTAATGAAAAAATTTTCGACTATAAGATAGATTGACAAGGACTGTCTTATAGTTGAAAATTTTTCATTAAATACATTATTTGCAGCAAAAGGCTTAAATTATCATTTTATTGTTTTAAATAATAAATGCTGCTACCAAGAAATCAGTATTTTAATTATAATAATTATTTTTAATTTAAATTAATTTTAAATAATTTCTTAATTAAGTTAAAATTAATTACTTTAAAAAAAGGAAAAAAAAAATAGACAAATCTACGAAATATTACAATAATATTGCATTTATTTATTTCAGAATTTATGCTAAAATTTATGAAGTAAAATATATTACACTACAAATTTATTTCCATTGTCATTAGTCATCAGTATTAAAGAAAATTAATTTTAACTATAATTTCAATATCATCAAATAGGATTGTGATTAAAATTGAATGCATTGATAAAACAAATCACTAAAATGTTTTTTCATGCAATTTTACAATTTAATTTTTAATAACTCTCCAATAACACTTTACAAAATTTCGCATTCTATTTTTAATAACCGATTATTTTTGAAATTTACAATATTTAATAATTTTTATGTTATTGTGACATTTTTCGTCCTACACAGACCAAATTAAAGAATTTACAGTTAAAATTACTCAAAATGAAATCGTGATATTATTCATCACAAAGTGATATTTTTGCATATCTTTCCAACATGATAATACTGCTTTTAATAATCCGTATACCAAAGATGCGCTAATGAAACTTACAGTAACCTTTATACAATACTTATTAGAATTCGTATAAATCCCAATAGCACTCGATCATCTGCTATTCATTATATTATTAAAAACTGTTTCAAATATTTCTAATTTTGAAGCTCTTCTTTATCAAAGAAATAACCCCTCTTTCAGCAAATCTGTCTTTTAGATTTAAAACGTTCCTAACCAATTAAATTATTCTGAGAAACGCTAGATTCAGAAACAAAATTGGTTGGTTAATATTAAAAAAATTTTACACCAATATTTTGTGGTTAATAAATGATTGTTACTTCTATTATTTATTTATCTTTATTTTTAGAGATTCGTCTTTAATAGAGAAAGCATGGTGTCCTAAATACAAGGTTTACAATACTACCAAAGAATTCATATCAATCGATTTAGGATCAATCTATGTTTTAAAGATGATCATGACGAAGGGTCTAAGTCGGCATGGCTATGTAAATATTTACATTTATAATATTTTGTTTACAATTAAAATTTAGAAGTCAGCATCATATTATTATATCAAGTATAAGATTGAAGAAAAGCAGGAATGGATACGTTATAGAAACGTTAGTGAATTCAAGGTTTGTTAATTCTATGGAAGCACTTACGATTTTCATATTACGAATCGGCAATGTTTTGTATGAGAGTCTAGTTTTTTTGTGATAAACTCATTTAAATTTCGGGTATATATAAGTATTGAAAAATTTCAAAACAAAAAAATTAATTAATACTTTTTAATGAAATGGTAAAAAATATTTTATTGATTGAGACAGTTTCATTAAAAAAACATAATTCATGTATTTTATATACAACCTCAGATATATATATATATATATATATATATATATATATATATATATATATTATTATAGAAACTTTATTTCTTACAATTTCACCACTTGATTATTTTTTCCATTGAATTTATTAAAAAGAGAGCTTGAAGACAGGCTATAAATCAGTAATATATCGATGTTTGTTGATAATCAAGTGACAATTCACTTGAAAAGGCAGTGCCGAAAATTCGTGAGTATCAATAAACATAGATATAATACTTATTTATAGTCTTCAAACTCTCTTTTTAATAAATTATGTATATATATATATATAATATATATATATACTATATATATATATATATATATATATATATATATGTATAAATAATCATACATTTCTTACTTTCAAATGTGATTTTGATATCTCGTGCAGGGTCTTTTGATGTCAGATTTGTTATTATCCATGTGGAAATCATTTTGCATGCAAATTTCTCATTTTATTTAGGAAAATATTTGTATAAAAAAAATCATCAATTTAGAATTTATCATAACTAATAGGATTTTTCCGGTTGTAAATTTAGAAATTGCAAAAATCAGTGGCATTTTATAGCATTTGGAGCCCCATATGCTGAGAATTATAAGGCACCTTCAAAATGTATGACAGGTATCACTAGAAAAGTCATAACATAATTCATTAAATAATTAAAAATTAATGATGAATTAATGAAAAAAGTAAAACCAGTCATTTTGACTGGCCTGGTAGTTCTAGTGTTAAAGAATAAATGACTGATTTATTATATTCAAGGATTATCCTTCCATTCTGATGGCGCCCCTTTGATAATTACTAACAATAATTACAATTCCTTTGCCGAAAAATTACCTAATAAAAATAAAACCAGTCTTGCATTATTTTTATATCTTCAAATAAACCATTTATTTATTATATACTTACAATTTGTAAAAACCGTACATTTGACATCTTCGTTGCAATCTAATTATCACATTCCATTATTATCTATTTGATTTATGTTAAAAATAAGAACAAGATTGATATAAATTTATTAAATTTAAATCTGCCGTTGAATCATATAATAAAACACACGAATTTCTCATTAATAATACTTACATTATAAATAATGATTTCATTATAAGAAAAGGTCATTCAAACATTCGCTTTACGATATATTGCGACTGTTTTCTTGTTATCATCAGATATGATAGAAAACACAAAAAAAATTATGAACAAATTTTTAAAATTATAATTTTTACAAAACAGATAACATTTTTAATTTAAAATAATATATATAAAAGTTTTTAATATAAATTGAAAAATGATTTTTTATTTAAATTATAATTTAAAAATTCTTTAATTAGAAAATACATGAGTAACTGATGGTTCAGGTTTCAATTAAAATTTTAAATTATATATATATATATATATATATATATATATATATATATATATATATATATATATATATATATATATATATATATATATATATATATCATTTTCCAAATTTAAATAATATAAGCAGAAAGAATTTTTACACTGCCTAATGGAAGCATATACACTTGTTAGTGACATACAGTCAGATTCACGGAATAACTTATCCAGATATAATTGAACATATACAAGTTAAAATGATTTACAAGCACATTTAAGTTATTTGCGCATTGATACATTGACAATTTGTATAGATCCATAAAAATGTCACATGAGTGTGATTATACAAATTGTCTGCTTCTTTGGCAGATTCAATCGGGAAATAGTTAAATAAAAAAACATTTGTTATTTTTGCATGTTAACTTTAAAAAATTACAATAATAAAGAACTTTGAGTATATATTTTGTGTATTTGTTAATCATGTGTTATGAAAATGAAAAGAAAGGAAATTAAATCTTTATGAATTATTTGAGAGAAATAAATTAAATTGATTTACTATTCTAATTTAATTATTAAAAATAATTATAAATTTCGAATATTTTGAAAGTAAATTTAAATCTTTCAAAAATTTATTTCAACATTTAGAAAATGATTGAGATAAAGAAAAGAATGTGAATTCACATTTAAAGGTCCTGACTGTCTTTATAATGGTGAGAATTCTTTAGCAAAATAAAGTTCCAACTTCCAACAAAAAGAGTTGTCCAGATGTGAATGAATTTTTTAAAGAGTTAACATATAACACGAGTGCTTCTGGAATAACGTAACAGTTATGGACACCAAGTGCGTTGATAGACTTCGAAATTTCATAATAATTCAAAAGATTAATATTATAAAACAGATAATAACAATATTGCAAAAGATCACTCGGTAGAAAATTAATCTAAAGATATAAATACTTCGAAATGTAAGTTCAAGGATTTTATAATTCCAAAGCAAAGAAGTGATATCATAAATGAATAGAGATAGTTGCCCAAAAATGTATTTAACTATTCTATTGTGGATTTCGGTTATTAAAATTATTTCTTATACATACAAAGTATTAAAACAAAACAGTCATTTATATAAACTTAGACTAAGATATTATTATTTTTATAATTACCATATTAGCTAGAATATACAGACGACATTTTTAACATTTATTTTATTAAATTTTGGTTTAAATTAATTAAATTTATTGTCATGAATATAACCTATGTATTACTTTTAATTACCTAACCAAACGCTTATCTGATTGAATTTCCCTTAATTTTAATTTTTTATGAGTAATTTTTTCTAAATTCGGGCTCGCGTTATATTCGGGTTAATACGGTATATAAGTTACAAATATTCTCGTACAATAGCAGTTGCAACTCATTCAATTAAAAAACAAACTGCTCATAGGAAAACAATAAAATTTGCGATTAAAAATCTTTCTATTTAATTCTAATTAATTGTCAGATGTTTTGAAAAAAATTTCAAGTAATTAAAATAAATACAAATAATTCAATTATTTTATATTTTAATCCAATGAATTTTCGTAAGCATCTAGTAAAGTTCTACAAAAAAAATTTAAATAGCGTATTAAAACAAAAACGAAACTTTATTTAAAATCCATTAACTGCTGAGTCTCTCAAATTATAAAAAGATGTTAGTAATATACTTAAATTGAAAATCAAGAAATTTATTTAAAAATTTTATATTCTTTTCAATTAATTAATTTATTTTAATAAAATAATATAAATGACTTTAAAAATATAGTGACTACTAGTAAAAGTATTAATCATCGGAAAAGTTTTTCTACTCGAAGTGTGACATTTTGATATCATCACTTTTATTAAAACAAATAATAATATAATAATATTAATAATAATATAATAATAATAATGATAATAATAATAATAATAATAATAATATAATAATAA
>CAUHTR010007668.1:0-35209 GCA_959609185.1 Schmidtea polychroa | reverse complement strand
AGTTTGAAGAGATATATTCTCAAATAAAAATAACCTCAATAAAAAATTTATATTGTATAAATTTATTTAATATATAAAATACTAAATTCTAAATCCAAAAATGATAGCAGATCATTAAATGAAATTTAACTTAATATTTTACTCATTATTTGTCAGTAAGATATAAAAGTATAAAATAAATACACCTATTTTTGAACGAAAATTTGAAAATTATTTATTAGTAATAAAAGAACTCGTTAATGAAAATAATTAATAATAAATTAATTCAAATTATGAACTTTTAGCTATTTAAACACTAAAAATCATTTAAACAATGTAAAGCCCTTGAAAACGATATTTTAATTATATTTATTATTTTTGCCTGTCAAAAATGTTTAATAAATTTCTATTAACCACATAGTTAACATATTTTCTAATTGAATGTCTTAATTAATGGCATATTTTGTTTAAAATTTTAAAAGACATACCACGTCCGTTTTTTTAATTACTTTTCTTTCAATTTCTTTTGATTCCATTTAAAATATGTTCAAAATGAATAACAGCATATTTATATGTAAAATTATTACTGATGATGATTTTAATGAAATTTATTGTAGATAACATCATAGAATATCAAATGGTTGATGGAAGTTTATACTATGACCAAGGAAAAAATATGAAAGAACCATATTTTACAGATCAATCATATGACGGTGTCCTCCTTCATACGGGAATGCTGAAATCAGGTCTAGGAAAACTGACCGACCATGACTACGAGAAAAATGACAATAATCCGTTTAACATGTCTTCGTGCCCCTTTGTTGGCTGGAGTCGTTCCGATTTCAAATTTGACAATATTCAGATTTTGTTTCGATTTATTAATTATAGAAAATTTGTAAATGTCAGTATAAGAGCTGCTAATTATCGGACTGCATCAGTAGCACTCCCAAAAAGAGTAGAGATTGCATTTAGTTCTGACGGGCTTAGATTTGATAGAGGAAAATCTATCAATCATGCGATAAAGGAAGACAGGGAGAATTTCGACACAAGATGGATAGTGATAGATCTTAAGAAACGTACAGGCCATTTCGTGTCAATTAATATCTATTTTCAGTCTCGATGGATTATGGTCAGAGAAATTCTATTTTCAAGCGGTAAAAGATTTTGATAATTTGCTAAATTATTTTAAATTTATTTAATTTCATTAGAGATAAAATAGATTTATTAAAAATTTATAAATTAGTTAAACATTTTGTTGCTGAGAGGTTAATTATACAGGTTAATTAAAATATTAAATTAAGTTTTATAAAGTTTAAAAATTAATCAACTAGCAAATTCCGGTTGACCAATCAACGGATCGATTCCGATTGCATAAATAATCCAATGCAATAAGACTTTTAGACTGTGTTTCTGAAAACATTAAGCATACTTGAATAGAATAATTAACACATTAAGCCAAATTTTTATTGCTTCTGCTTCAGAACTCACAACAACAACTCGAATCAAACAACCTTTTGCAGCGTCTCGTAACTTTTGTGATTTTAACTGAAGTTGAACAGAAAAGATTTTCAATAATTCTTTACTTTCTGAACTCACATCCAAGTTGTTACTAGTGTTTACAATATTTTTAATTTTCCATGAGACATAATCATAATTTTTAAAAGCTATAGAGCCATTCATTGAATTGTGAGATGACATGAAAAGTTTAGCAAGATTAGAAAATGCAAATTTCAAGTTAGTTAAAATATCTTTCTCGTGATATTTTAATAAATCATTTAATTTCATAAAGAGATTCAATTGGGATTTTTCGTTTATATTTTTCAACAAAATTGATCCGGTAGAAATCATAAATTGTCTGATATCTTCTGAGGAACATGATACAAAAATGATTTTAAAAAATATTCCAAATCCATTCACACAATTTTATTTTTATTTTAAAAACCAAAATCTTTTAAATTTCTCGAAACTTACAATGATTCAATAAAACAAACCTCCAAAAAATTTAAAAGCTAACAATTAATTAAATTAGGAATAATAATTACATCAAAATCCATTATTTGCGCCTGTGTGCTTGACACGGAAACCACTACAACTTCGCACACATACGCGAGCGGATCAAAATAGCAGCGCGCAATACAGTCAGATGGCTAAGCTATTCCTACATCTAACTAGTCGATTCAATACTTTTGGTAAATGGTTTCTTGAAGTTTTTAAGAAGAGCATCATAAATGAAGATTGAGACAATATATACCATCTTTCAGCATCTTTTGGACTGAATCAACTACCCAATATCTGTTCCTACATGAATCTGAAATAACATGTTAACTTTTGTTGTAGGAAACCTCTAATTTTTAATAGATTTAAAATGATTCAGAAATTAACAAAATTATTACAATTTCACAATTTCCGCTTACAAAAGTACTAAATATTTAAACAACAAAATATAAAAATTTAATTCATTCAAGTATCTTTTAATGCATTTAAACTTTTGTCATCTACCGTATTTCCTCAAATAGAATGCATGTCGTTGAAAATTTTCAAACGATCTTGTAAATGTTGATCAAATCAAGTATGCCGTTTTTACTATGTTAAAACTATATTTTTTTAAAATTATTTTTAAAAAAATTACTTAATAAAAATAAAAACAATGGAAAATTATACGTATCTAGTTAATCATTTTTCTGCTACTTTCGAAAATATACGTTTCAAAATTAACAATTTCCTATTTTTGTTTAAATTTTTGTTTGAATTCTTGTTTAAAAATTCTTTACGTTTGCTATAAATTTCATATTCTTTTGGAGGTTTCTCTGCGTTTTTTAAAAAATTTAATCAAGTTCTTCATCCATTGTCAAATAATATTTATTTTCAACTATTCAAATTTTCAACACGGTTGAGTATATGCACCTGTCGTTACATCTATGAAGTTAATAGAGTGGTGCTATTCCATTAGAGGCAGCCCTTTGATCTGAAAGTATAGTTGTCCCTAAGCAGAATTAATAAAATTAATAATAATAATTTTTATGGGTGAATTAAAAACAAGTACTTTAATTTAATTTATGCCAATAGGATAACTCACGAT
Organism: Schmidtea polychroa; assembly: GCA_959609185.1. NCBI lineage: Eukaryota > Metazoa > Platyhelminthes > Tricladida > Dugesiidae > Schmidtea > Schmidtea polychroa. Next base: position 32,151 of record CAUHTR010007668.1, on the reverse strand, counting down.
TGACGACATTTTTACTCCTGATTTATTAGATCTCAAATATATTCATAATTAGACTGTAATTAAAAATTAAAAATTAATATTTTTAATTTATAATTAACCATTTATTTCTCAGTTGGTATAAAAATAGAGCATAGAAAGATTTTTTTTAAATACAAATAGTTTGTGAATTTCTTCATTTTGAAACCTTTAAAAATTATAGGCTTCTTTGTCTTATCCTTACCCTAGCTATTCAAGGAAAAAATATTCCCGATTGAGACTAAATGTTTTGCCAATGTTTGATTAATTAAATATTTTCATAACAGTAATCATTCAGTTGAAATTAATATTTTTTTGCAAATTAATGGAAATAAGTAATCTTAGTAAATATTTTATTTTTTATTATTTTAAATACACTACGACAGTGGTTCTCAATTAATATAAAAGCGCGGAACACCATTCACATGAATCTTTTTAAGCGGAACACTGACAAAAAAATACTTGCCCACAATGAGTGACCAATCACAAATTACTATAAATCTGTGGGAAACGTAAACAATGCCTTCTTATAAGCAAAGAAAATACCACGCGCAACCATAACAAGCAATAAAAACACTTTTATATTTGTATGTTTATATATCTGTGTAACTGCTTTCTTATTGAATCATCTTATAAAAAAAATTAATTGAGGTTTTTGATGATATGTATCTTAAATGCAAATTTAAAGATAAAATGTCTTTTTTTTGCGGAACACTGGAAACGTAATCGTGGAACACTGAGAACCACGGATTGAGAACCACTGCACTAGGACTCCGGTTTCCACTAGGGTTACGTTCCTGGAAAACGTGATGCCAACTGAAATGACTCATAACGAATTTTGTTTATAAAATTCAGATTTTTGTATATACAATATACTATTTGTATAAGGAAATATACACGTTAGATATACTCTATCTTTTATAAAAGAATAATCACACAATATTTAATCATATAAATAATTACCGAATGAAGGAATTGAATAATAATACCGAAACCCAATTATGTGAAAAAATGATTAAGATTTTGTTAGATTTAGGCTTTTTATAAATTTAAAAATTTTTAAAACTTTAAAAAATTGAATTTTGTCAACAGAATTTATTATTATAATTTTAATATAATTTTAAAACATTATTCAATTAGTTTGTTTTAAAAAAGGAATTTAAATCGATATAGTTTGAATTTCAATCCTACCTAATTATGATAAATCTGTCGAAATATATTGTAGTTTAATATATATTGGATTGGCGTTTTACTTATATATAAATAAAAAACTTTATTTATTAATACATAGGAAAAATATTTAATAAGGTTTTTTAATTAAGACATTGTTCAAAATAGATTGCACTGTTGGTTTTTGCTTTAATCAGTATATTTCTTTATAGTAGCTTATTTTTTCAAATACTTTTCTCTGAAACTTACTACTTCATTCCAAATCTAGATCATAGATACTAAGAATATACATTGTCTTTACAATTAGTTCCATAGAATATGTAATTATTTCTGCACTTAATTTCTTCTTGGTAATATATTCTCTGTTGTCTTTATTCTATTTTTCATATCTTGCCTGATATATAATCTCTGTTATATTCGTTTCATTTAATTAATCAAATCATTCGTGCATGTTTTTTATATCCATATCTTTCATACCAATGTCAGTCGTTAAAGCGGCTGCTTTTGTACTTATTGTTACTCTATTGTTTTCATGTTTGCTAGCAACTGTAGTACATTCTGGACATAATTTACTCCATTAAATTCTCTTATACTCAAGGGTTACCTCATCTGAAAAATATCCTATGTTTTCAATTGACTTCACAATATGGTAACCCCTCCAAATTTTCATATTAATATCATCAATATCTTCCGTGACTGTAATTGCAACTTTTCTTTTTCTTTCTTTTTTTCGTTCTTTATAAAATTATATTTTACTTTAATATATATGTTATTTTGTTATTTTGTTATTTTTTTATTTTTAACCGTCACCAGGTATACAAAATAACCAATTAAAGTTTACCATTAAAATATTATAAAAACCTTTTTCAATTTTCACCACTGATTTCTTTTTAATTGACATTGTATTTATTAAATGGCTTGATCATGATTCAATACCGTTTAGATGTTTTTTTACATCGAAATGACACATAACAAAACGACGCTTCAACCTATATTAATTTAATAATATTTAATAATAGATATGTAATTCAAACAAATTGAAACGTGACAGTTTGGACTTTTAGAAGATATTTTTTATTGTTTAATATTGCGTCTCATTTATGAATAACACGCGTGATAAATTCTAAAACCATAAAAATCTAAGGTGTTTAATTTTATTTAGAATAAATTATATATTATTAAATATTTAATAATAATGATCTGTTGTTGAGAAAATATAAATTATCAAATAAAAATAATTATTAAATTAATTAATAAAGATTACAAGATAAAAAGGAAAATTGTTATTGTATTTTGGGAAATAAGACAAAATCAAAGTTAAGAGGATGTAAGAGGATGCTCAGCACCATATAATTAATTCCAAGTTAGAAAATAGAACTCTGAAAAAATATTTTCATAGAACCTGACAAATAGAGAAATATTAAACCTTTGGACTCTAATAGCATAATAAAATAAACCAGATTTAGGTTATTTCATTGACAGAATTATGTTTTCGCAACTTCTTTCTCCATGAAGTGTACCATTGTTGTTGCTCCTATGTACAATTCAAAAGCACTAATCGGCGAGACTATAAAATCAAATGTTGAATTTATTGAAGAAAATAAATTATAGTAGTAGGATTATAAGTATTATTAAGAAGAAAATATTATGTGACGAGAGATATGATTGAAGTAAAGATTCTATTGTTTTGTTGTTTTGAAATTATCTTGTAACTAACTATAACCTTTTCATGTTTAAATTCCAGCTTTAGATAAATTATTTTCATATCCCAGTAGTTTATAAATCAAAACACATTTTTGTATTTGAAGTGTTATAATGTTTGCGTAAAGATTTTGAACAAGAAGTTGTGTATTCAATGTTGTAAGGTGGTTTCTAATTCCTGTTTTTTGTGTTTGGTTATGAATATTTATGTCATGGGTACAATAACACTTACATAGGAATGACTGTCCATCATCTTTAATCTCAAGTACTTGATCACTATTGACTGAAGAAATTGATTATTATTAGTAAACACAACTGTATGTAAAATTTATTAAGATGTTATTTGATTTCCACTTTAATAAGTTTTGAAAGTTTTTAAATTTTTAAAAATTTGATTTGAGAAAACAGAATTTTATGATATTTAAAAAAATATAATTTAAAAAGATTAATGAATTAGTTTGTTTGAAAAAAAGTAATTTAAATTCATATAGTTTGAATTTCAATTCTACCTGACGATGACAGTGATTCTGTCAAAATATATTATATATTGTATATTATATATATTGTATATATTGATTAGGCGTCTTTACTTAAATTTTGATACATATTTACAATTATTTCAAGTATTTAATAAATACAATGAAATAGAATTCAGTGGTGAAATTTGAAAAAAAGTTCTTATAATTATTTTAATCACTATATTTGTGTCAAATTTCCTATCCATTCCTTTTGTGTCTAATATTTGATTATGTGTCCATCTGGTTTCTTGTTGATCATTTTATTAATTACTAAACATTGAAAGACCCGTAGGAAACGAGAAATTTTTAATCCGAGTCTCAAGCAAAAACAAAATTTATTTAAACGTTTAATTTTCGATTTATTCATAATATAAATTATATGACATTTTAATTAATTTCTGATATAGATAAATAAACAACGAATCCATTTCAAGCCATAATTTTATGCATATTATATTATTAATATACATTCTGTAATTGAATAAGATATTATCTGTTAATAAAACAAATGTAAAATGTCTTTTCAATAATATGTTTATGTCATTTTTATAAACAAAATCTAATTTGATATTCCAGTAAAAATATTTTTCTTTTTAGAACCTCTACAATCAGTCTTCTACGTTGGATCCACTCAACGAAGTAAATAATAATAATAATAATAATAATAATAATAATAATAATAATAATAATAATAATAATAATAATAATAATAATAATAATAATAATAATAATAATAATAATGACAATAATAATAATAATAATAACGACAATAATAATAATAATAATAATAATAATAATAATAATAATAATAATAATAATAATAATAATAATAATAATAATAATAATAATAATAATCTCTGATTATAGGTTGTCATTTTAACTAATTTATTGAAGAAATGGTATCAATCATTTTTATTAATTATATACAATTATATCTAAAAATTGTCCTAAGTAAAATGTTGACATGAAATCTAAACCGTAATTATTGCTGAAATTGTGCCTGTGTAACAAGGGAAATTGTAATTTTCTCATTTCCCTATATTTGCTGCTGAGTTTATTTCTCAAAATTATTGAATAAATCTAAACAAGACAAATGATATTCCATGTTGTTTATAAAAATATTTATCTAATATTCTAATATTCTAATTGCAACAATTTATTATAGTTGTTTAAATAAAGTAAATAAATTAGTACGATCCCAATAAAATGGAATTGAGTATCTTTATTACCGGTTTGTACATAATATACAGGGAGACTCATTCATAATGACCAACGGTTCAATCTTGGCCATTCACACCATTTATTAGCACATACAGTAATACCCCGCACTTACGTACACTTTGGAACCGGAGCGTGTACGTAAAACAAATATGTACGTAAAATGAATATACTGCTTTTATTGATGAATAATATGTTTGAAATAAACTAAAACAATAAATATATAAATAAAAAGAAAAAGAAAAAGAGGAATATTATGCATGTAGTTTTATACTTTTATTTCATACTTTTTTATACTATATTTAATACTTAACGTGTATTAAAAAAACAAAACAAAAAACAAATTCATATACATACATATTAAACAAAACTTAAAAATAAACATAAACTTCAAAATTCATCAATATATAATTTAAATATAAATAATGTTGTAATTCAAATTTAATTGCTCGATGACGTGGAGAATGATGTATCATCTTCATCTTCATAAGTGATGTAATCAACCGCTAAACGCTTTTTTGCTGGTGAGTTAGGAGATGTAGATGAACTTATTGAAAAAGTCTTGCGACTTCCTGAAGTGGATGCCAAATTCCGATTTTCTTTTGATTTTGAGCTAGGTGATATAGTTTTTGTAGCAAAAAAATCTTTTAAAGAGGTTTGTTTACTATGTTTTTTCATTTCCCTGTATAATTCTGAATAATAGGAATATGCGTCCATAACAAAATTTAGGTTTCATAAAAATAATGTACACACATACAAAAACACGTTGTTACAAGTGTACATTCATAATTTATTATCCTAGTATATAATTCTTTTTCCATAAATTGCAAAACCAGAAAAAATGTAAGTAAAAAAAGTACTTGTACATAAGTGTGAATCATTGTACGTATAATGGGCAAATGGGGACAAAAATGAGATGTACGTAAGTGCGAGTGTACGTAACACGGGGCATTACTGTATTATATATTACTTATATATTATTAGAATTTATATATTATTATATATTAAAAGAACTCCTAGAGGAAAATTTCACATAAATACAAATGAAGAAAATATTATTTCCATAACCAAAAAGACCTCATTCATTAAAAGGTTCATCCCATTGAATCGCCTTCAAAGTTTCCTTGAAGATATTTGCAATATGTGGCTGAGCATTGTCGTGTCACTCTTAATATTTCAGCGAGCTTCTTTTGCATTTAAGTATGAATCTTGGTCCAATAACTCCTCCAACTCCACGTCTTCAAACGTTACTGGTCACCCTTCGCGTTCTTTGTCATTAATGTCAAAATCGACACTTTTAAAACGCCGGAACCAGTAATCATATGTTTGTTTTTGTTATAGTATGAACCCGACATGCTTCGTCAGATTCATCAAAAAGAGTTTACCGAGAAAATATAATGCCATTTTTCACATTGATTATTATTTGTCCTGTATTGCATTTAAATTGTAGTGGATTAGGAGTATTAATAAACGAGAGTAGTGTAATATTATTGGTTTTTTATTTATAATAAGATATTTTATTAATAAAGAAGGTCGTCGTCCTATATATGGCTCACTTAAAACTTTTAAATTCTTTATTTGTTCGAGAAAAACTATAGGTTGGGTACCAAGGTCATAGCTGAATCGAAACTAGTAGTGTCTCTTATGGATAAATTTTACCGCTTTTTGGATTATATGAAATTTTATTATCATACTCGTCCAAGCTGAAACATTTTCTTCACTAGATATTATATTCTGTAAATTTTCTTTTTCTTTAATAAACTAATGAATTTAATTATTTATTAAAGCAATTTTTGAATTTTATTTAAATTTTTGTAAATGTTAAAGAGTCAACTATGTTAAACTAATCAACTATCTTTTTATACTTTTGTGAGCATCTGTTAATTTGAGGTTTAAAGTTAAAAATATGTTATGTCTGCAAATATTTTAAGCCAGAAATATTTTACTATAAATGTTACTATAAAGTTTTCATTATTATATTGATTAATTCTGACTACTCTAGTCTGTGTGCGCACACGGCTTCTTCTTGTCTTAGTGTTAATGCGAGTAGTGGAGTTTTAATTGTTATTGGAATCTTTTATGTTTCGTTCTGGAATTCTAGATTTTCGTTTTTTCTATTTGGATTTCTATTTGTGTGATTTTGTGTCTGAATTTTAATATTGAAAAATAAATCCTTTTCGGAGTCTTTTATTATTTAACTCGTTCGCTACCAAGGTCTTCTGGAGAAAACATCCACCATAGCCCAATTTTTTTTCATTGTTATACGAAATCAATTGGAATAGATTTTACGTATGTGTATTTAGAACAGTTCAATAAATTAAAATAAGTAATTCTTTTAAACTGATACAAATATGTGACGCTGGGATATAGATAGAAACTACAGACCGTGGCCCACGTGTCATATTAAATTAGAAGAAATTGATTATAAGCCAAAAAATATATAAAATTGTGAAAAAATATCTGTCACATATCTGTGACGTTGGGCTGTGGTAGTAAAAGGCCGTGCCACATATATATGACGGTTGGTAGCGAACGGGTTAAATTATGAATCAAACTGAAGTTAGTGAACAAGTTAAATGGTTTAACTCAAATAATGGATACAAATTCATTAGTGATGTCAATGCATTTGATGATGAATTTCAGCCTGCGAAAGATTATCGAGATAGTGGTTCGACAATGTATCCTGATATTGCTGATCATATGCCAAAACAAATATCACATTTGATTCCAATTGGGATAATGAAAATTAAACATATATTATTACTTATATTATTATCTATTATATTATAATAATAGTCTGGGTATTATCTTACATTAATTGAATAATTATATTATTCTGGATTTAATAATATTTTCAGAATAAAATTTACAGAATAAATTGTGCTCTTTTCATTATTTTATTAATCTATATTTTAATGTATATATAATGTACTGAACATTTAAAAAATTTCCAAATAAAGTTTTTCAGAAAAAAAGTTGTAGGCAATAAAATAATTACATTTATTTACAAAGAAATTAGTTTAAAATATTTCAATCTCCTTGTAAACATTTTATACAAATATAATTGTATGAATCTGATTATATAAATATGATTTTAAAATATTTATCAAAATGAAATATAAAAATAATTAGTTATACTAATTATTATTTTCCCCTCAAATTGAAACCCTATACTTGTCTCGAATATAAAACAGATATCGCTTACTACACTTGCTCTAATATAGATTTTAGGAAGTTAAAAATATTTTCCATGAAATAAATAAAATTATTATTATTATTATTATTATTATTATTATTATTATTATTATTATTATTATTATTATTATTATTATTATTATTATTATTATTATTATTATCAGGTGGGATATAATAACTAATTAAATTAAAGATTTTAAACAAATTTATTAATTATATATAAATTTTTTTTTATTTTATAAAAACATTTAATTATTTTTAAAAAATTATACTTAAATTAATATATTATTTTTTTAAAATTTTAGCATTCAAATTTTAAATTAATAATTTCAAAATTGTTATTAATTATTTAATCAATACATACAATACATACATCAATACATACAATACATACAATTATTTAAAAACTTATTTAAAAACACTCAAAACACAAGTATTTATTGCATTCTGCACATTCATTTTCGGATTCAATGATTTTAATGATAAAATAAAAAAAAATTATATATAATTAATAAATTTGTTTAAAATCGTCAATTTAATTAGTTATTATATCCCACCTGATGATGACAGGAAAACTGTCAAAATATATCGTGAAAAGAATGTTTGATTGGCGTTATCTTATAATTAAATCATTGCCATGCATGTTTAACTAATAATAATAATAATAATAATAATAATAATAATAATAATAATAATTATTATTATTATTATTATAATTATTATTGTAATTATTATAATAATTATTATTATTATTATTATTATTATTATTATTATTATTATTATGATAATAATTATTATTATTATTTTTTTTTACTTTGTTTTAAGTAATTGTTATTCAGGTGCATTTAGCTCGAAAAGCAATTCAACTTTATCAAGAATAATAGTAAAGTCAAATCCAATTACTATAACGGATATTTTTCTCAGTTCTTCTATTTCATTGGGAATTCTTTTTCTGCTGGCAATTTGTTTAATTTGTATAATTAAGTGGAAACGTAAATCAAGAATAAGAAAATTCAAAAAAGCCATGCACCTTCAGAGTCAGGATGAGGAGTACAATCGGATATTGACATTGCAACATCAGGTTAATTGAATATAATTGCAGCTAATTTTATCTATTTTTTATATTTTTACTTAGAATATGAAAGACCAAACTCTCTATTATCCGGTGGCTAATTTGTCAACTCTCAATACGAAATTTCATACGGAAGAGAGTAAATGTTAATTGTTATTTGTTTTAATTACGATATTTCTTATTTAAAATGATTCAAATTAATCGCCAAATTAAACCAAATAAGTCCCATCTCTCATTGGAATGGTTAAAATAGGAAAAGGAGCATTTTATGAAATTACTTAATAATTATTTATGACAATTTTTCTAAACTAACTAGTATAAGCAGCATTAATTAATAATAATAATAATAATAATAATAATAATAATAATAATAATAATAATAATAATAATAATAATAATAATAATAATAATAATAATAATAATAATAATAATAATAATAATAATAATAATAATAATAATAATAATAATAATATTAAAATGCATTCTGAAATTCTTTTAAAATATATCTTTAATTATTTTTTAAACTTTAAAACATTTAATTAAACTTTATTTCCCATTGAAGTTTTATTTATTAATTAAACTTAGTGTGTAAATAAATAAAATTTGAAATATAAAATTTGAAACAAAATGGTATCCCATAATTAGTTATGGATAAAATATTGAATAAATTAAGTATCATTGGATAGAGTAAAGTCAATTTTCAGATAAAAAAATACAAATGACTTGTTGTAAAAACTTTCACTATACTATATGTTGATTACATTCATTAATCCCAATTTTTTAATAATATTTTATCAAAAGGCTTGATGTTATCCTTAATATAAATTATAAGATATTGTCTTTCAAGTGAGTACTAATCTTTAAGGAAATTATAAATATAACAATTAAATATTTATTTCATATTGTAGAATCGAACAAATTTCGCCAAATGATAATACCGGAGGCTTACAATTACTGGTTTTATAATGACTTCTGCCTTGATTCTCGATCAAATATGGATACTCATTCCCTGGTTAGTTGTGATACCTTTTATCTTTATCTTTAGGTATGAGAATTTCATTAATATGTTTTGTTAATATCCTTTAAATTTATTTCTTTCAGATGTTTTATTATGTACTTAACATGAATACTCTCCGCATTGCAGGAAGGTCATGTATAAAAATGTATAAAAAAATTAAATGGTGAAAAGTTTATCGTTTCTATCAATTAATATTAGAAGAAAAAACAAAATTCAGTTTTGATAAAATAATAGGATTAAAACGGGCTTTGTTGTGAACTTTAAAGGGTTTCTTTTTAGAAACCGGAAATACTAGAAAGTTCCCGATAGCAATCGATGAGTAATAGTCATATATAAACTAGTTAATTTAGAATGGAAAATACAAATCTTTAAAATCTTGTTTTATTAATGTTTAAAATGATCGCACATTTGGTGTGTCATTCGTTATAAACTAAATATAATATATATCCAAAAATTATTTATTGTATTATAAGGAACATCCCTGTTTTGAGGATTTCATTGCAGTTACATCTTCCTAATTAATATAGGTTTGAAAATAAGATAATAAGTTATGTAAATGTGCAATAAAACTTTAACTATTTAATTTTTAAAAGAACCTTTTTTCCAATTTTACTACTGGTTTTTTCCCCATTGAATTTATTAAAAAGAGCTTGAATACTATAAATCAGTAAATATATCAAAAACATCGATATATAACTGATTTAAAGTCTTCAAGCTCTTTTTAATAAATTCAATATTTACCTTTTGTTCAGGATTGATCAATATTTCTGTAGAATGTGAGTAGTATTCAAAAAAATTAAACAAATATTTTTTCTAAAATTTATATAATATGCAAAATGTAATATTTGATTATTAAATATTCAACAATTATCATTTTTAGAAATAATAAATCACTTTTATAAATTCATTAGTTTGACAAATTCATAAATATGAAATGCACTGAAAAGGCGATTATTTCCGGAATAGTAAAACAAATAAATAAAATATAAAAATATTACTAAATATTCATTTTAATAAAATGAAAAATAAAAATAATTTATTAAAAAATAATAAAAAATTTCAAAAATTTATACGGTTTCGGGTATTCATTATTTCTTTCGGCTAAATTTCAGAAATCTTCATTAGCTCATCACATCAATTTTTATTTAAAAAGGATTCTCAAAATTGTGGCACTTCCTTTTCATTTGAACTATTTTCTCTGATTGAATTGCCGATTTATTTTCTAATAGAATATTGTTATTTCAGTTTGATTATTTTACTTCTGGATTTTCACAAATTAGTTGTCTATTATTTTCCTTTCGGAACTTTTCTTTAATGATTTCAGAAAGAGGTAAAAATTGCTCGGGGAGATATTTTTTATTAGCGATTCAATACGAGAATTTATTTCAATATTAGGTTTTGTTATTTTATTATTATTTTAATTATGTTACTGAATAATATTCGTTGGATTAAAAAATAAAATTTTATTTTTTATTGGAAAATTTCATTTAATAAACAATGTGGAAATGGCTTACCCATTACAATTGTGCTACTTTTAATGTTAAATTTAAAATCCACATATACACTTTTTTAACAATGAAAAACCATTTATTTTGACAAAACATAAATCCAATAATAATAACTTAATATTATGTTTTATAATAGTTTTAAATTTAATTCAAAAACAATTGCTTCTAATTTTTATCCAAAATGTAAATATTTAATATATAAATAAATTAAAAGTGCTATATACAAGAAATTGAAATTCAATTCATTATTTTTCGTTTCTAGTAATTATAAAATTTTTATTATTAAAAATAATAATTGGATAAAAAATAAAATAATAATAATTAGAAAATATATTTAATTATTTAAAAATATATTTAACACTCAAATAAAAATTTCATGTTGTCGACTAAAATTAAAAGTTATAATAAAAATTATAATTTTCAATATCAATTATATGTCGATTAATTACGTAATGAAAATTAGTTGTCAGCGTTATTTACATGAGCATCTTTAGAACTTAATATTTGCAATGTTATTACAAATGTCAAAATTTAAATTTAAATTAATTTTATTTTTAAATTGCTTTAATTAATTTTTTTATCAGTACAACGACGCTACAAAATACTTTTCTATGGAAAAGAATATTCAAACAGATTTAAATTATTTAGATGTAAGAGGTAAAGGTTTATTCATTAACTTAATAAATTCAAAATTCCAACTATTTAAAGGACCTTTAGGCAATAGTCAAATGTACAGAATGAATCTTATAAATTTCATATCAACCACAAATTATCCAGAATTTTCTTCATTCCATGAATATGTCAAGCAGCTCAATTTTAGTGAACTAAAAACTATGGAAAACATATCCATCAATTCGTATGGTCGGATTGACGTGGCTTGCCCATCAATCGGTTACAGTCCATACGAAATGGAACCATACAAGGGTGAGATAACATTATTTTTATTTTACATATCTTTTACTGTAAATTTCTTTTTGATATTTTTATATGATAAAAAAAATAAAAATTATTATAAAATAATATTTATTTATATATGTTTAACTTTTCAAAATTGAAGAATAATTTTCACCGTATTCCGTTTTACTAAAAATATTCATTTCATTTATAAGTGTAATTTTTGAATAAGTATTATTGAAAACTATGAAATAAAGTAAAATGAAAATTTATATTTTTGCTTTTGATTATTAGTTGCTTTATTATTAGAAATAAACTAATTAGATTATTTATATGTGTATTGCATTTATTAATTATTATAATAAAATTAGATTCAATAGAATTTGCATTAAAATTTAATTTATTATAGATAATTTTATTTTACTTAAAATATATAAATACATCAATTACATCAAAAAGTGTTATTACAATATTTAATACAATTATAAAAAAAATATTAGAATTTTAAATAAAAAATAAAACAGTTAATGAAAGTCTTTTTAATATTTAATGATTAAATTATAATAAAATAATATTATCTTAATTAGACTTTACATAAGTGTTTTTAACAACAGAAATTACTAAATGCATCTAAAAATGTCTGTAATATATTCAAACCCTTTCTTGAAAACCGTTGTATCAAGTTTTAAAATTTGTGATTTAACTAGGTCTGGGCATTGGTAAAACACATTCAGAGTAAAAAATAAAATATAAAAATGAAAGTTTGTAATTAATGATGTTTAATAATCTTTTACACTATATATGTTCAATGATTTATTTGATATTATTGTTTCACTGAGCTGTAACTGCAATAAATGACATAATAAGTCATGTAATACATAATATACTTACCGATGCAATACATATTCAATATACATTCATTATATGATGGGATTCATACATGCATAGTTTATGCAAATAAATATATTCTATTAATATTATATTTCAACAGGTATTGTAGTGCCTACCAATGTTCCCTCTAAGCCATAAGCAGCAGTGCGCGCAAAGTCAGTTGCGCTGAGCAGCCTTTAAATACAAATGAGTAAATACAAACGGTTGAATTAAATATACTGCGCTGAAAATAATTTTGCTGCGCTGGGGAGTTGGAGGTGCTGCGCGCGTGCGCACGCGCGCAGCTTAGAGGGAACGTTGGTGCCTACATCTAAAACTTCTATTAAGAAGTATTTTTTATATCACATAAACACGGGAAAATATAAAAATATTTAATTTCTATTAACCTTGAACATCTTTAAAGAATTTAATTTTATTTCAAAAGCTAATTCTACTTTGAAAAATATATAGAAGATCATTGGAAAAATGAAATACATTATTTAAAACTTAGTGATTTGAAAATTAAGGCCTCATTTTGCGGTTAATTTAATTTATCTTTAATATGAAAAAGAGTTTAAGACTGAATTGACTTTGTGCGATTTGATTATTGGAGTTTGTTCCCAGATGTGTATTCTACATTATAGGATTGTCTCTAAGTTGTGTTGTTTGTGTTTATTACCATGTTGGGATTTTGTTTATTAATTTGAATGTCATGACACCAATCATTTACATACTAAAGTTCTTAGTCACTGTCGACTGATGGATTGATTAATATTTGTGAAGACAATGTGAAATTAAGAAATAGTAAGTATGCAAAGAATAATGTGATTGTGTTTCTATTGCAGTGTTCGAAGTGATACATAGAAAACTTATGTGCACAATGATGCTATGAAATAATTATAAAATTAAATAAAAAATTACAATTTAAAATTTTTTATTTAAAAGTTTTTAAAATTAATTAAATTTGTTTGGTTTATAATATTTAAAATCTAAACAGTTTATCCGTTTATACTTAATGATGACAGCACACTTGATTAAATGCATTATATATATATATATATATATATATATATATATATATATATATATATATATATATATATATATATATATATATATATATATATATATATATATATATATATATATATATATATATATATATATATATATATATATATATATATATATTAGTTGTATAGCATTATTTAATATATTAATTAATTGAATATTAGTTAAATTACAGATTTAAGTTAATTATCTTGAATTTAATCCTTGACCTATATTTATTTTACTAAAATATATATTAAATCATATAACAAAAATTTGTTTTCATAAAAATATATTTCAAAAATTTTATATTTAAAATAAAATTATTTTATTGTAACAACGATATTGTAAAAGGTTTAATGCAAAAAACTTGATTATTATTCATTATTTCTTTCCATAAATTATGTGTTAAAATCTTTTTTTAAATACTGATAATTTATATTTATTATAAAACAAGTACTCGTTTATAGACAGCTTGAAAATTGGACAATCCTCTTATATACTTTGAATATGATATTAATATTTTATTAAAAACAAAAAATATAAACATGCAGATATACAATATAATCTGAAAATTGGAAATTATACACTTTGTTGAGATGAAATATATATATATATATATATATATATATATATATATATATATATATATATATATATATATATATTTCCATTAATTATGTGTTAAAAATTTATATATATATATATATATATATATATATATATATATATATATATATATATATAAATATATAAAATTATAAATAAAATATAGGCAATATTAATAGAAGCTAAAAGTTTATATGGAAGAAATGAAGTAAAAATGAATATTATAAGATGGTCAGTACTAAATATACAATAACTTGTCCATAGTCACCAAATAATTCTGCATATCAATCTGAATTTTTCAGATTTCTATTAACGAAAGATAAAGTTAAAAATATTATTAATATTTATATTTTTATCTTTTTCTCAATTAAATCGATAAATAATTTTTAATTTAGTCTGAAAGACGACTAACTCATTTGGAATTAATAATTTGAAAGTTTTAATAAATTCTTTAGAGAAAAATAATTTGCTCAAAATGGCTGTTTATAATTAATATTGATAAATTTTTCCATATAAACATTTGCAAACATGAAACGAAATATTTGATGAATTCTCTGCCGATATCATTAAAAATTTTATTATTGGACTCGGAATTTTATTCCTACACTTTGTTTTAATAAAAGAAATTTGAATGTATAATTTAAATTATTAATATTAGCAATATTATAATTTTCTAGTAGCAATAAAAAAAAATAATAATAATAATAATAATCATATTATTCATAATATATTTTAAAAACATTTCATTTTTCTTATTTATATATGTAAATAATAAGGTGAATAAAAATATAATATATATACAATAAATATTTTATCTTATCGTATCTATCTAATCAAAACATCTAACAGCCTCCAAAGGTAAATAAGATTTGTATTTTCAGATATGGACAACACAAACGTTGAAGGACAATTCAACAATACTGTCCTATGTGTAAGAAAACTGAAACAAGATATTCCAGTAAATGTTAAGTAAGTAATAATTGTTTAAAATATTATAGAATAAAATAAAAATAATTTTAATTTTAATTATTACAATATCGTAAAGTTATAAAAAATAATTACCCTAATTTCTTGCGTATGACCCGCGGGTTATACGATAGGTGAGGGTAATACATGAATTTCTTTTATTAAATATAATATTTTTAAAATTTTAATATTTGTCTTAGAAGTTTTATTAAAAGTTACAAAGGTTTCATACATATCACATAATATAATTAAATTTTATTCAAAACCATTAAACTCTTCGTCAGACTCAATATTAAATGCTTCTAGAATATCACTATATTGTCAGGAGTGAGAGACGAGAGAAGAGAATTATAAATTAAAAGAGATTTTGTCTTAAAAAATGAATCTTTTCTTCTACGCAAAACCTTTTCAAGCGATTGGTCCATAATTTCTTCATTCATCCATTCTTTTAGTGATACTGTGGCCACAAAACCTTTTGGCGCCGGTTTCAGTTTGAATATTACCATTGGCCCACATTTGGTCTCTTCAGCCCTACAACATAAAACTTCTGTAAAATTTGATTTTTCTGATGCCCTTTTTGAATTTGGCGGTATGTGACTTATGTTTCGGTGGCATTTTTGTTAATTTTAAATCCCTAACATTTATAATATGAATAGAACATTTTCAAAACTAATATATATTATATAAATTATTATTTTATTATTTAACAAGATTTATATTTGTATTGAATTAAAGTTCGTAAACAATGGCACGTGTTTTTCACAAGTTGGAAAATGGTCTTCTTCCGTTGGTTGTCAAGTTTATTGTATGGATGTATTAATATATAGTATTTGTATGAAAGCGTGTAAAAGTACATTCATAGGTAGGGATTATATTGACTCTATTTTAAGGACGGGTTATACGCGAAGAATTTTATTTTTTATGGAAATTATTGAAATTTATAAAGTACAGGTTATACGTAAGATTATTAGGATAACTAAAAAATATAAAACTATAAACCTAAAAAACTAAATTATTGTCAATTTCTATTCATATGTGTAATACAGAGCAACAATTGGTTGATTAACACTTGATAAAGGATGTGACAAATATTTCTGGCTATTTTCAATAGTTTTATTGATTTATTGTTATTTAATATAAATAACATAAAAAAGAGAAAACTATTATTTTTTCTTATTTTTTGATATTTAAAACAAATAATATTTTTTTTCAAATTATCTAATGTTTGGAGACAACTTATTATTACTTTAGGAATTAGTTCTTTTTTTCTCTGTATTATAAGAATGTATTCGTTAATATTTCGTAATCTTCATTTACAAGTATAAATTGCAATAGAATGTGAATAATCCACGGTCTGCATCTTTATTTATTATTTTCACCACAATATATATATATATATATATATATATATATATATATATATATATATATATATATATATATATATATATATATATATATATATATATATATATATATATATATATTACTCTAACTTGTAAAAATATTATTTTTTATATTTAATTATAAAATGCGTAATTTTCGTTAATATCATTTATTAAGGCAAAATTTTCATCAAGAACTTGACAATCTCAATCAAATTAATCACAAAAATTTGATCACATTTGTTGTTGTCCAGGATAAATGCGATTTGGCATCATATGTCGTGAATGAATATACATCTTTAATGGACATATTCACTCTCCTACAATCGCTAAGTATTCTCCAGTCAAATAACGACTTGATTTCAATTGAGTGAGTTTGCTGTATAATTAATTTTCAATTTTTACTTTTATCTTTTTTATGCAGGCATTCCGTTATTAAATTTTATTTTTGTTTTTTGAATTATAAATAGTTTCGTTTTATCACAAAATCTCTTTTTTCTATCTCCTGTCACACTTTCAAACTCATAACTTACACTTTGTACATATATTCATCTGACAGTCCCGCAAACCATTTTCCGTACTTTGATTTATATTGTATTTTTAATGAACTTCTTTAACTGAAATTCGAAATCCTAAGCCATTAAAGAATCGCCAACGTTGGCAATGTTAACTTAAAAAACCAACAAAGGCAAATACACTTTAATTAATTAATTAATTAATATTTGAAGTAATTAAATACTTCTATTTATAGTAACAAATTGTTAAGAATAATTGTATATTAATATTTATATTAATTTGATACAATAAAAACCTTACAACCAAATGATAAAAAGTGACTACAAAAAGGTCATTTTATTTCTTTTTAATGGTTGCCTTAAATATACCGCTTGCTATTATTGCTTGTCGCCTTTTTGATAGTAAATCAAATAATATAAATAAAAATTAATAAATAATTCGAGAAAAATTATAATTAATAATTTATTGATGAAATGTCAAAGAATTTTATCTTTTTAAAATTTTGATATAAAATTGTTTGTCAAAATTTTGGATTTTCAAATGTTACAAATTTTCAATTTGGTTCAAAAATACAATGAAAATTCTGTCGAAATCGAATTGAGAAAAATAAATATTTCCAAAAGCATAAATAAAAAAAAGAATTTATTACTTTTATCAAAAAGAACTCTCAAACAAAACCACAAAAGATAATATCCTATAATATATCCCAATTTATATCAAAATAAACAAAACAATAATAATTTGATGCCTTAGAAAAAGCGTACCACGAAAAATAAAATACTCGAGCACACAGAGCGAATAATCTACAACAGAAACCTTTTAGATACTTTTCCCATCATATAAGAAAAAAATCAATAATCTTACATTATATAAACATACATTACTTTGATTTCACGCAGATATTCTCATTGATCGTGAAATGAGATACGCCTCGAAATCCAAAAAAATGGTAGAAAAATTAAATACAGCACACAAACACAACACATACTAAAAATACATGCAAACTTTCGATATATAGAAATACACCGCTGAGATACGTTTCTATAATAACTTTATTTTAAAATATTTTTGAGATATAAAAGAGCGCTGAAAATCTATTTAAATGTGTTTTTAAAGAAACTACGTTAAAGTGTCATGAAAATGACGAAATATCATCGTAAGAATTATTTTTGAGTTAAAATTAAGTTAAATATTCATTAGAATTTTATGTATTTGTTTAGGAAAAGTACATTTTTCGCGATTGAAAAAAATATATCTGACTTACTTTATATGGAAATAATTCCAAAATAATTATTAAATAAATTTCATAAAATTCCTAAAACCTGAAAATTAAATAAAAATAATTTATAATACAAATATTGACTAAAAGTAATATTTAAGAACTTGAATAATAATCTCATATATATATGGATCAAAATTCAAGTCTCAAAAGTTACTTAAAATTAAACATCCTACCTAATTAAACATCCTATCCTAAATCGAGAAAAATGAAATTCATTAAATTGGTGAGTGACCAATTGTTGACCAATCAGTGTACACACTAACCACCACTATAGCGTATGTATCTGAATGGATTCTGGCGTAGCAAGCTGTGTCAAGTCCAAGAAGCATGCACACAAAAGAATTAGTTACCAATTCATACACATACCCATGCAAAACTCAGCAAACTTGGAAGCATACTCGAAAGTAACAATAAATAATAATACAAAAAGCACATATTTCTTTCGAATCCTCACCATTAAATCTGAAATGTTGTTTTTGTGACAACATTGTTGTCGAATGCTAGTATTAGATCTGACTGGCAATTCCATTCAGAAATGTTCAATGTTCCTTTTATGTCTTCTTTTGGATGGAGTTTCCGATGATTGGTCAATGAATCATAATGCTTGTAGGTTTTCAGACATCTCTCACAAGTAAATGGACGCTCTTTTGTATGTGTTCCGGCCAGTGGATAAAAATAATAAGTAAAATTAAAGGAAAGATTATAAATTGATTAATTGGGGATAAAAATGTAAAAGAGTGACATAGTTTAATATAAATTGTATTGCTAATTTTAAATAAAGCATTTTGACGAAGTCATTTTGACTTAGATATATATAAGCCACAGGTTATATATGATGACCTTTTGAACACATTTAGTAATTTATCAAATGAAATTCATGCAATGTCAAGCGTGTTGTCTAAGAATATCATAGCAAATTCCTAAAATGTCTTGAATTTCCTGTTAAGGGTATTCTTGTGGAAGTTATAATCAACAGGATCAGTAAGATCTGCAGCATGACGGATAAGATAGCTTTTTTGTATAGATGAGAATTTATATTGCATTCAAGTATAAGACCATATTCCAGTGTTGCAACGAAGTTGAGATGTCAAATGTGAGCTGACAGTCAATTTCTTAGGATATTTTGCCTATGTTGTAAATGACTTGATTCGGTGTTGATGTTACTGAAGTTTTCGTTGATTTTGATCAGTTTCCATGTAAGATTTCTATAAATTTGATAAGACTATTTATCAGTTCACTACAATAATATTTTATCTTAATTTACTTTACAACTGTGAAACAAATATATTATCAAACACCATTAAAACATTATACAGTTTTGTCAAAATAAAGCCGATTAGAATTATATTTATCCTTTTATTCGGGATATTTTGACCAAAGGTATTAAATAAACTGGTGTAATAATATTTTTTTCTTTATTATCTCTGTAAGTAATATATTTAATTTAAAAATTAAATTAAACATTATTAAAATATATTTAAAAAAGTTAAATTGTTATATAATAAAACTTTTAAAAATGTTTTTACAAATTTTCATTTTTGTTTTAATCAATTCTAAACATAGTTATTATCAACAATGAATTCGAATCGTTGACTTATTAGTTTAACTAAAATTGCTACGGTAAATAGGCAGTTAATTAATAATTCATTGCGACTTATCGTAAAAATCTTGCTCATTTCATGCTTCAGTTGATTACTCAAAAATCCAACACAAAAAAATCAATTTGATTTTTTTCTAATCAATGAATTTTAATAATTTGAATTCACAATCAAATTATCTTTTTTTGTTTTATTAAATTCCATAAAAGCTTTACTTGGTAACTTTTCATCCATAAATAAAACAAACTCTTTTTTCTTTCTCATAAAAAATAGTTTTAAATATTTATTTATTCAATAACAAAAGATCATAATTATTTGTTTTAATAAAACTATAACATATCAACAAAATTCTATGGACATCGATCAGTATAAGTACAATGAATGATTCTTGAGAAAATATTTGAAGATTTTCTCAAAGTATTTATAAAAGAGTTTCACTAATACTGAATCTTTTGTCGCCATCTGTTCCGGATTTTTTCGTTTTCAAATAATGATAGAAAATTTATTTTTATTCGTATTATCTTAAAATATTGGCAACAATATTAATTAAATTAAAAAAATAAAAACAATATATTTTAATATATATATATATAACGTATAAATGCGCAAAAAAATATATTAGTAATTTATTTCTATAAAATTTCACTTTGAATTATATATGATAAAAAACAAGACAAATATTTAATATAACAAAATAAATAAAACAACCATTTAAATGTCACTTTATTTCACAGAGACTATTATAAAATCATGAAAACAAAAAGATTTTAAACAAGAGATTAAAGAGATTTGGATACAATTTATTATTAATTGAAAATTTATTTTGAACGAAATTATCTTTACAATGCCGCAATGATCAAACAAATTTTCAGAAAAATTAAATCAAAAATCAAGGTCAATCAAAAAAGCAAGAAAACTAAATCATGATAATCGTAATTCTTAAATTCACTTGAAAGCAGAAGAATTTATTCTCAAATATAATTTATTTTCAATTATTCACATTAAAAATTTATTATCTTAGTTTCATTAATATTATTATTATTATTATTATTTGTATTATTTTTGGTAATAATAATAATAATAATAATAATAATAATAATAATAATAATAATAATAATAATAATAATAATAATAATAATAATAATAATAATAATAATAATAATAATAATAATAATAATAATAATAATGGTGTAAAATATTTTTTACAGATGTCTAACATTAAAATAATATAAACATTACAAATCTCAATAGTAGACTAGTTTCGAGCTTTTGGCTCTCATTAGTAATGTTTATATTATTTTAATGTTAGACATCCGTAAAAAAATATTTTACACCATTACAAGTTAAAAATGCTAAAGGTTTACTAATGCACTTGTAAACAGTTTCTCTGTATAGATGGTGTCTCCAGAGACAAATATGATTTTTCATACGCCATGTTTTCAAGTTTGCAGATATTTTTCCTGTGATTTAGATAATTTGAAAGTAATGTGATTTCCAGTGTTCCAGGGAAAGTATGTAATAGAGTTGAATCAACAATATTGTATACTTACCTGGCGCGAAGAGAAATCTTCGCGTCTTCTGCATAGTACTGATGAGAGGAAAAAGCTCGAAACTAGTCTACTATTGGGATTTGCACTGGGTATCACAAAGCTTGTAATGTTTATATAAAAATAATAATAATAATAATAATAATAATAATAATAATAATAATAATAATAATAATATTCAAAATCCTTTTGACTAATTATGATAAATTCATTAAAAATCCTAAAGATTCATGGTTTTGAAAATCTGGGTGATTGATGAATTAAATAAATTAAATAGTGTGAGTAAGGATGATCAGCCTAAATTTGTGTTAATATTGCCGTACTAAGAAGGTTTTAAGGATTATAAAGGGAAGATAAGAAAGCAGTTAGGTCAACTTTATGGAAAGTACGAAATATGTTTATTAATAAGTCTAAAACTCCGGTTAAATTATGTTCTTATCTCGTTTATCAGTCTACATGTAATGGATGTAATGCCACATACATCTTTTTATTCGAGTTCGAGAGCGTTATAGACCGAAGGCATTGACTAATATTAGTGAGCACAATATGGGCTGTAAGAGTAAACTAGATATGTCTGAATTTAAAATTTTATTAAAAGATTTCGATAATAATTGGGAACGTATAATTTGTGAAGCGTTTTTTGATAAAGTAATTAAATCCGAAAATTATTGTGCAGAATGCAGCGAATACTTTTTAAAATGTTTTTAAATAATTTTTTGTATATTGTATGTATCGATTGTTGTTGTTAATTTAAATAACTAATAAATTATTAAACTAAATTCTAAATGTTAAAATTTAAAAATAATATATTATTTTAATTATAATTTTTAAAAGAATGAATTTTTTTTAACAAAAAAAAATTGTTTTTATATATAATTAATACAATTAATAAATTTGTTTAAAAATCCTTATTTTATATCGTTATTATATCATACCTGATGATGACAGGAAAATTTTCGAAATATATCGTGAAAAGAACATTTGATTATCGTTTTCTTATAAAAAATAATAATAATAATAATAATAATAATAATAATAATAATAATAATAATAATAATAATAATAATAATAATAATAATAATAATAATAATATTAATAATAATAATAATAATAATAATAATATTAATAATAATAATAATAATAATAATAATAATAATAATAATAATAATAATAATAATAATAATAATAATAATAATAATAATAATAATAATAATAATAATAATAATAATAATAATAATAATAATAATAATAATAATAATAATAATAATAATAATAATAATAATAATAATAATAATAATAATAATAATAATAATAATAATATTCCACTAGACACTTAAAAGGTTACTCGACATTACTTGGATACAACTTACATACTTTAGTTTACTTCTATCTGACATCTAGGAAATATTTGTTACATTTTCTGAAATTTGAAAATCGTGACACCAAATATTTTATAATAATTTGATATATGTTTACTCAAATTGATTTGGCGCAAGGAAAATTAATAAACAAATAAACCATTTTTATGAAAAATTATATTTTAATTATTTCTAATTATGAAGGGAGAAAGTTAGCGCGCATTATTTTATATTCATAAAAGTTGAATAGGATAAAATATCTGATTTAAAGACATAAATTTGAGGTAGCAATTATTATTTTCGTCCTAATGGCATGAAAAGTGTAACAATAAATCCTGTCAATCTCAAATGTGTAAAATTTCAACAATTGTAATTGATAAAATAAAATTTTCCTAAAATTTCTATTCTATATATAAACATTAAAAGAAAATGAAAACAAAATATTCGTTTTTATCATACAAAATTTCTCCATTTATTAAAACAACTCAAGAAATTTGTCATAAATAATACTTATATCATCATTTATCACTTTATTACAAATTTCAAATAGATCTAATGAAATGTTTACTTATTACATTTTTTGTAATTAATAAATAAATGCATACTTAATCTTGTCTTATCATTTCCATATGATTTTATTGTGTTTTATTTGAAAATAATAGTTATTATAATAATTTTTATAATATTAGTAATTAAATAAAAACAAAAGCACTGAAAATAATAATGATAAAATTTAATGGAATTTTGTTGAGAAATACAATTTGTCATTGATAACTTATTCATTAAAATTATTTATTCTCTTGACTTAATAAATTCCTTTATCAAATGCCTATGTCTTATTCTTATCAATTCAAGCTTAAACTACAGATTAAAACCCTTTGGATACTCTCATCCAACAATTTGGTTTTATTATTATGACTGTATTTATTTTATTATAAGAAGTTTTTTGAAATTTCACCTCTGATTTCTTTTCAATTGACATTTTATATATTAAAAACTGACTATGAATCAGTAAACATATCGATATTTTTTTTCGATATCCGCCAATATTTAATTGAAAAAGGCAGTGCCAAATATTCGTGAATATAAAAAAAACATCGATATCTTTACTGATTCATAGTCAAGTTTTTTTAATAAATACAATGTATTTATTTTCACAATCAAAATTTTCGATTCGTAACAAAATTTAAAATTAGCCCTTAAAAATTAATTTAAACAAAATTATCAATCATTTCATTAAAATATAACTATTGTGTAATCATATGTAACACTACTTCTTTTCATTGGTTAGGTACGCTCATAAATTGCTACTGTGGTATAATTGAAGTTGACGAAAGATTATGATTGAATATTTCATTGAATATTCCATCCTCCCTTTCATTGAACTACTTACCGTCATCGGATGCCATTACAAACTTTAATTGAGTTTATAATTATTTTGTGACACAAATATGAGATGAGTTGCTCATACTCCTAGTTTGCAAGATATTATCGGTTTTACTCACATATAAGCGATTTATTTATATTCGAGAATTTATATATATATATATATATATTATAGGAACCTTTTTTTCAAATTTCACCACTGGTTTACTTTCAAGTGACATTTATTAAAATAGCTTGACTATGAATCAGTAAATATATCGATGTTTGTTTTGATATTCACGAATTTTCGCACTGCCTTTTTTCATGTGATTTATATATGTATGTATATGCAAAAAAATTCCTTATTCCTGTAAAGTAAATATACTTAGATACATTTGATAAGTGCAGAATAATAAATGTGATATTCAATGGTCAGATTTTAGGGTCTCGTTACAAAGTCATTGGATTTGGTGCTGTTAAGGAGGAGTGATCTAGATATGCTCAAAATTAGTATTTAATTAAAAATGAATTAAATATTAAATGAATTAATATATATTAAATTGAAAATAAGTTTTGTTTCATTTGTTAAATTTTACCAATTAAGGCTGATAAATCTAACAGTTTTGCATGTCTTGACCACTGTCATAAAACGACGAAAATATTTTACATTCCCAGTACATAATTACCTTCATATTTCCTTCCAAATTTCCTCCAATTTAAGTTACCACTGAATTTCTTGCTGGTGTGAACAGCAACGGTAAAATAATGTGTTATACTGCTGAGAATGGGGTTTAAGGAGTTTCAATTAACCCTGAAAAATATGAGAATATCGTAGGAAATGGGGAATTTATCATTTGTGTGGGGGACTGCGTCACTAGCGTATTAATTAAAACCTCGAACCTGATTAATGCAAAATTCAATCATAATTTAATCGTATTTTGCATACAGACAATTACTAAATTCAGATGTAGTAGCTTTCCTTCGTAATGGGAATTGTCATTTCTCATTTCCACATTGACTGGGGCGTGGCTGTTGTTAATTAATACTTCAAATATATCATGAAAAATATTCATTCAACATTAAAACATAAACGATATTGTGTTAATAATAATAACGTGTCAGAAAAACTCATTTTTTATGAATTTGGTTTTAAAATATTGATAATAAAAAACATTTTAATTTACATAGATTTTAAATTTCTTATAAATCGAGATAAAATGATATAATAATAATAATAATAATAATAATAATAATAATAATAATAATAATAATATTAATAATAATAATAATAATATAATAATAATAATAATAATAATAATAATAATAATAATAATAATAATAATAATAATAATAATAATAATAATAATAATAATAATAATAATAATAATAATAATAATAATAATAATAATAATAATTAATAATATTAATTAATATTAATAATTATAATAAATAATATTACTAATAATAATTATAATGATAATAATAATAATTAATAATAATAATTAAAAATAATAATAAAAATAATAAAAGTAATAATAATAAAGATAATAATATAAAATGTTCGGAATACAAAATTATTCAAAACCTATATATAAATAAATAATAATTTCATCATTTTAATATATTAATATAATATTAATTTGATTGCAATAAAATTTCTTAAATAAATATGCAATAAAGATTTTATTTATTTCAAAATATTTAAAGCAGAGTAATTACGGGTAAATTTTATTTAGTATAATTTAATCATAATTGATTAAGTATAATTTTGAAATATATTGCCATTTAAGAAAAACGATTAATTAAAACAAATTTATTTTAGATAAAAATAGTTTAATATATCTTATGCATTTAATTTTTCTATATATATATATATATATATATATATATATATATATATATATATATATATATATATATATATATATATATACTTTTATATATAAATTTTTTTCTGATAAATCCTTAAAGTTGGAAAAATTCAAAAAGAATTTTTGTTCATCTAACATTATGCGCTCCATAATCTTTTGACAAGTTTTTCTGAGAAACTTCAATAATAAGAATAATAATAATTTCCATTAAAATATTAAAATATTATTATTATTTTGCATTATTAAAACTTTACAAAACAAAACTGGAAATAATATTATTTTCTGAGATTTTCAAACCAAAAAAATAAAGATTTGTAAATTGTAATTATATTTTACATTTATCATTAACTTTTATTTCAAGTATTTTAAATTATTTAATTATTATATAATTAATTATATTAACTATTATAAATTATTATAAATTATATAAATTATAATAATTATAAACAACTAAATAATAATTTAAGCCTTTAGCTGCAAATAAAGTTTTTCATACATTCAATGCGGCTCACAGAGATATTAAGTTTCAAATCGAATGTCTGGAAGAAGATCTCTCAATCTACTGAATTTAAAAAAAATTAAAATTAAAATAGAAACAAAAACTCCAACATACGGTTCTACAGAAAACCAGCTCACAAAGAAATGTAGGATAGCCAATGGATGTTATGAAGAAAACGAGAACTATAAGCAACAATTAAACTTCATTAAAATCATAATCAAAAACAAATATCAGGGTAAGGACATTGAAAGAATGAATTCTACCTCAAAAAGATCTAGGGAGATAACACAAAAAAGAAGAAATATTTTTATCTGACATACTCGACTTCGAAATCCTGAAAGAACTTAAACACGCTGGCCTTCCAATTTCGAATTGCACATAAATCTTGGTTATTGGGGAAAGCTCTGGAAAACAACATAAAAAAAAGAAAACCATTACACAATGGAAAACTGTCAAACACCGAAAAAATATTGTCTATTGCATCACGTGCAATGTATGCAAGAAAATATACATTGGAAGTACGCTCAGGACCTTGCACCAAAGAGTTAAATAACATCTAGATTCTAATGGGAAATCGTCGGTATACAGACATCTCCAACAATGTCAACCATGGAAGGAAAGAAAAAATATTTCAATCACAGTCTTAGCCAATGGAAACATCCAAATAAAATATCAGATTTAAGGAAGCAATTATCATCATAAACAGACTGCCAACAATCAATTTATTGTTTTTGATCTTGGGAATAGCTTTTAAAAAAAATTAAATTAAAAATTAAAAAAATAATAATTTTAAAATAATATAGAAAAACAGATTAAATATTATTTTAGAAGATCATTAGGATTTAAAAATCAAAATAGAAACATTTTAAAATATTTAATATGCGTATATTATTTCCAAGAGTTATTGGAAACTACATTTTATAAATATTTTAAGATATTATTTATTAAAAGAGGTTAGTTTTAGAAACTTTAAAAATTTAAAAATCTTTTTAGTGTTTCGTTTTGAATTTTAGAAGATATTTAATTAAAAAAAATTTTAAACTTTAAAATCTTCGGAATAAAAGGTTATTATTATTTTTAACCAATGAGAAGTAAGAAAAATAAAATAAAAGAGAAGATCAAAAGAAATTTGAAAATAGAAGAAACCAAAATGAAAAGAGCTATAATCGAAAATAATTACATTTGTATTAAATATATTATTCGCAGCAAAAGGCTTAAATTATCATTTAATTGTTTAAAATTTAATTAATGCTATACTATAATAACTAATAACAATAAACTTTAAATTAATTATTATAAATTATATTATATTAAATAATCAAATTATAATAATTATATTAGTTAATTGTAATTAATTTTAAATAATTATAATTATTTATTATATAACTAATAATTATTATAAATTATTAATTCTAATTAATTCTGTGAAAAGGAATTAAAATGAAATAGAAATTATAAATATGTAAGGGCAGTCATAAATTATATTTTCATAAAAACAGTGTTTGACCTTGTCATTGGAAAGTGTTTGGTAAGTCCATATATAAAGACTTACAAATTAAGTAAATCAAAAGCTTAGAATTTAATCAAAATGAGGCTTTCCTTGCTCATCTATAAATAATAAAAAAATAAAAAATTGATATGTAAAAAGAAATATTTTAACTCTTGATTAGAAACGATTTCAATAATTACAATTTGAGATATGCAAAGATTTCATGAAAAAGTTAAATATTGGCTACTAAAAATGCAGTAGCAATTTTTATCAGAAAATCACGTTTGGTATAAGAAAATAAATATTTGAGAAATTTATTATCTGAACCAAATTAATGCCAACCTGAATAATTAGTAAATAAAATATTTTTCCCAGAATTTCTCATTGGACTGGGATATTTTTTAAAAAATATTTTAAATTATTTTTTTAATTAAAACTTAATATTAAAATTAACCTATTTTTTTGCACAAATATTTTAACATAATAAAAATATTATTATACATATATATTATTAGATTCTTTCATTTATTATTAATATTGTCAATTTCGTTGTTCCATCACATTATGACAAATGCTCTAATTTGGACATGAATTTATTAATGATTTTATTTTATATATAAATATCTACAATAAATAATTCAACAGAACATGAAGGGTTACAATAAATTGCAAGATAATGGCTGAAGAACAAAAAGGTTTAAAGCTTCAAACAATCCGTCAGAATTGTTTGCTTCAAAGGTTTAAAAATAGTTTATTGTTTTTATATATAGTTATAAAGTTTTTACAATAATTAACGTCAATTTACCTTCAATGATTCAAAAAGTATTTAATACTAAAATATTTATTATCTGAAACTTTATTCGATATGCTACTTTTGCTTGCTTCATTCATGTGAGCACTCCCTCATCAAGCTTCGGGTCGTGCGCTTGTGTCAACTTCATGCGTTTCGATGGAATAACAGATTTGATTACAGTCTCGACTGCATCCTTTTTGATGAGAATGCCCTTCACGGTTGTTCACAAAAGAAGGACGGTCGGTGCCTCATTTTCCTCCCTCTTCGCAGTATCGATGATTTCCAGTTTTTCCTTTAGACTCTAAAGTTTAGAGTAAAAGTTAGTTCGCTTGCGTTTCTGAGCTAACATTATAGTTGAATTTGAAAAGAAATTACGTCACTATTATGTGAATGTTTATGTATGCTTGCACTTTAATATTCTCTTATTAGTTACAGTTGTAGACTTTTCGCTGTACATCTTGTGATTAGCTTGTTGTAGTTGTTATCTGCGAGAAGAATCACGTGTTTGACCTTGACACAGTTACACTATGCGTGTACGTCTTGTTGTGTGCAGTTAAACATAATTTATCGCTTCAGCTTTAGGATGTGAGTGATATTTGAGCATTGTGCAAAAACATAAGCTTTTAAAAACTCGTGCCTTTTTACAGTTACACAATATAGACATAGTAACGAGAGTAGAGAGTGGTATAGTAAATTTATTTTATATTAAATTTTGTTGGAACCTAGTAAAAGTGGTATAATAGAGACAGTGGCATAGTATCGAGGTGACATAGCAACAAGAATTGACTGTATATGTAATTATTATTAGCCAAATAAATAATTAATTAATAATAATTATTTTGGCACTTTAATGTATAGATGTTATTATTATTAGTTAAAAAAATATTTAATTAACAATAATTATAAATGTCAATTATTTATTTTTTTATTTATTTATTTATTTATTTAAAAAAAATATGTAATTAGGCTATTATTTGTTATTAATTTTTCAAAAAAAACTATTATATGTCAATAATAAAAATAAATTTGTGAAAAAAATATTTATTTAGAATATTTAATGCATGAAAAATCAATATTTTAATTTACAATGGAAACCCAGGAAAACTAATGAGAATATTTAATTATCAATCTTAATTTATGTTAGATTTTCTTTTTATTTTTCAAGTTTCACTAAGTTTTCTTTGGGTAATTAAAAAAATATTTTTTTTAAAATTTGCATGATTGCTGTGGCAAAAATTTAAAAATTTATTTTTCCATTGAATCTGTTGAGCGTTATCTAGGGAGGACTTTACATTATTCGATTTAATTTTAAGATAAATATATATATATATATAAATATTGAAAAATAATTCTTGAAAAATAAGTTCAAGCTTAACAGCAATAAAATTCTATTTACTGCAAGATTGAATGAAATTTGTCAGATTTAGAAGGGCGTTCTCTAAAAAGACCAAAAAAGAAGTTGTTAGTACAAATACTGAGTATACAATTTTATTGTNGTATTTATCAAATGTGTATTTAATAAAGGCTTGATAAAGGCCTAACATAGATTAATATGAAAATTATAGAATTAAAAAAATATCAAAGGTGAAACCAAATGATAAATATGATATATTTTGTTTATTGAAAAAATATAAATTGACTTTCACTACAACTTGTTTTAACAAAAGGAGGCTTTCAAAATTTGGATTTATTTCAATTTAATTTTCAATGAGTTTTGAAAATCACTTAAATTTTCCTTCAATGTTTTACTTCGAGATTTCAAAAAATTAAAATTTAAAACTATAAATTTATTTTGTATCAAATATCATGCTAAATTCATTAACATTATTTTATTTCAGACAATCTCAGTTGCTTTACATTGCGGTTCAATTGTCAGATGCTCTCAGTTATCTGGAGTACATAGGTCTGGTACATCGGGATGTTGCTTGTAGAAACATCCTCGTCATTAGTCCGCATTTATATATCAAATTAAGTGATCTCGCCATTGCTCAAAACCGTTTCCGATCTCAGTACTGGGAAGTTGATAAACCTCCGTTGTTGGACAATAATAATAAACAAAATGAAGTCATGAAATCACTGCACCTGATCCCGGTCAGATGGATGCCATGGGAAGTTATATCCAAGGTAAAATGTGTCCTTGTAACCCTAAACTTTAATCCAAATTGCTAACATTATTCTTTAAGTTTAAAATTGAAAGAATTAAACTATTTCAGGGAAGATTATTAAATAATTCAAAAATACACAAAAAAATGTACTAATTAAAGAGAATTTGAATTTTGAATTAAAATTTGCTCTTGAAAACTTAGTAAATTTTATATATTTTTCTTCAGTTGTTTTTACGTCATACATAATTATACATTAAAAACTAAAATGGCAATTTTCAATCAATAAATAGTGTATTTAAAGGATAAAAAATTAATACATTAAAACAATAACGCAGAAATAATTTATTTACATTTATGTTTTTAGCTTATTTTTGCCTAAATTTCATATATTTTTTATTATTTTGTGGAATGAAATTCAATCAATTATCAGTCATAAGATAACGCCAATCAAACATTCTTTTCTCGATTAATTTCGACAGTTTTCCTGTCATCATCAGGTGGGATATAATAACTCATTAAATTAAGGATTTTAAACAAAT
>CAUHTR010007667.1:57209-72774 GCA_959609185.1 Schmidtea polychroa | reverse complement strand
GATTATCCTTGTTTAAGATCCTAGTGATGTGTAATCAACGAAATTTTTTAGATATCTGCGGTTTATTTTTTCCGTTGATTTTTACTTTAGTTATTTCCTTCCTTTGTGTTTTTAGAGTTTTCTGTTGTTAAATATCTGATTGCAATTTGTTTTAACTATCAGACTTTCTTCTGATTTTTGATTATTACTGATCCGTTTTCCTAGGCATTTTTCGATTAATTCCGGTTCTCGATTTTTGCTTGATCTGATGAATTATTATGTTTATACTCCATTTCAGTTTTTAGTTTTACAATTATTAGTTATTTTGATGGATTTTTTTTGGATTTCGATGACGTTTCGATTTCTCCGATGAATTTACTATGTTTGACGTTGATTTTGATTTTGATTTTTTGCTTCAAAAATGAGGGCTGTTGTTTTATTTTGTTCCGGGTATTTATAACTTTTCTAAATCTGGAAGGCGTCTATTGAATCCCGCACTCTACCAAGTTTTTATAATGTTTGGTTCTAAATAAACAAAAAAGGGTTCTTCTTGATTTTTACCCAACAATTGTTGTATTCAAACGACTATTCAATTGTTTTGTTGGTTTTCATTTTCCATTAATCTACATCAGTTCTTACCGGATGCTCGAGTCATTCTGTGTTTTCCTGTATCATGTCTTTAGTTGGTCTTCCCTCGACTCGCCTGTATCATGTTCCCTGAGTAAGAGAGCCAGTTGAAGCATGGCGTAGGTACGTATTTAGCGCCTGGAGCAGATAAAAATGTGAAATAAAAAGCAGATAAATGCCGTGAAAATTTATTTTATTAACATTCAATTGAAACACAAAATATGTAGTTATATTTTCTAAAACTTTATTTATAAATTACAAATATGATATTATATGATATATTACTAAAAATAATTTTTTCTCGCTTTCTCGCGTGCGAAATTATCTATTATTTTATCCAAATCTAGTTGGGAAGCTAAGGCAATGTTGAGACATACTGCTTCTTAAGTATGTTTTTATTAATTTTAATTTAGAGAAACTTCTCTCTGCTGCCGCAGTAGTTACAGGTAGTGTTTAAAAAAGTAGGCAAGCTGTAATTATTTCCGAGAAACTACTTGAAGCTGGTGTGTGAATTAAAAGTAATTCAGCAACTTCCCTTATAGATGAAATTTTTTCTAACTGGTTAAAAAAGCAAATTTTAAAACGAAGTAATTGGGGCCCAATGCTCAGAGAAATGTCATTAGGATAAGTTGAAAGCAAGATTTCCGACTCTTTTAGAATATTTTCTTCGCATGACGTGATGAGATGTTTTGGTGATAAACATTTAAATACTGAATACAATTGTCGAACGGACGCAAACCTAATAGTTAATTGATTAATAATAATATCCATAACTGTATAAAAAACTTCAATTTTAAAACACTCTTCGGCCTTTGTAATCCGTTCATCTACTTGTAACTCATCATAGAATTTTTTCACGCGACGTAATCTTTTATTGGGAAAAATCGGCTCAATTTTGCATTTAAGTGATAATTCCAAAACTTCGTTTTTAACAAGTTCCTAATTATTCCTCAACTTTTGGAATTCGGTTAGGAGAGACGATAACATATCTACATAATTTTCAATATCTTCCTAGGTTCCTTGTAATATTTTCGACAGATAATTAATAGGTTCTAATATTTTACTTTCTACTATTATTAATATAACTGTCGAAAATTTTTCAAAATAATTTCTTAAATTTTTGGCTTCACGTTGCTCATCATTTTTTCCATTTAATGATAAGTAAGTCAGAATTTTGATAACATCAAAATAGCGTGAACGCAGTGCGTCAAGAGCTTAAACTCGAGAAGACCATAGTCTTGGGCAAATTCTTTTTAAAATTTTTGCCATGTTATTTTGCGTTGTTTCCATTAACATCGCCCAA
Organism: Schmidtea polychroa; assembly: GCA_959609185.1. NCBI lineage: Eukaryota > Metazoa > Platyhelminthes > Tricladida > Dugesiidae > Schmidtea > Schmidtea polychroa. Next base: position 70,865 of record CAUHTR010007667.1, on the reverse strand, counting down.
CGTCTAACGGAACTAAAAAATACGTACAATTTTTCCAGTTCTTCGTAAAATCCGCGGACTTCTTGTACATTGGCAACACTATCGTTTATAACTAAATTTAATTTATGTGAACAACAGTGAACAAATTTGGCAGCAGGGTTTCGTTGTCTGATTCTCGTTTGTAAACCTGAATAAATACCGCTCATATTCGCAGCTCCGTCGTACCCTTGGCCACGCAATTTTGACAAGTCTGTAAATTTTTCAATAATTTTTAAAACTTTTATTTCCAATCCACTTGCCGTTTGATCGGTAATCTGGGAAAATCCACAAAACGTTTCCTTTATTTGAATATCAGTTAGTTTTTCACTTTCATCTTTAATTATTAAAACGTAACGAAATACAGTGCTTAATTGGTCAATTTTGATTAAATCTTGTGTTGTTTCACTTATAATAGTCACGAATGCTGCTTCTTTCAATTCGTTTTTAATTTGTTCATTAATTTCTTGAGAAATCAAATTTATTAATTCATTTTGAATATCAGGACTTAAATAATTGATATGGCCTTTCGGTTTTTTAATAATTCCTCCAATACACTATCATAACGTGAAAGCAATTTTATTAACTCTAAAAAGTTTCCTTGGGATGCTCATGATTCGGTAATTCTATGACCCCGAAAAGGTAAGTTATTTGTTGCAAGCGTTATAGTCACATCTACTATACGTCGTAATACTTTGCGCCAATAATTGGTTGCATTTTTCATTTCGTTCTGATTGACAATATCTATAATTGAACCACTTTTCCACCGATAGTATATCTCACAAGAAATTGCGTGTTGGTGTGATTCCTCATGTGTTTCAATATTTCTGGTTAAATGTGCCCAATCAGATGTTCCTCTTACAAAACAAAAATCACAATTTGAAGTATCAAAAAGCCAGCACGGTTGACAGTAACACACATTTTTCTTTGTTGAATAATACAACCATTGTCTTTTTATTTTTATGTGTCCTATATACGAGTAATAATATTTTTCATTGAATCCCCTGTTTTTATTACGACCACATAGATCTTTAGGGAACGGGCCCATTGGTTGATAAGGACCAAGTTTTATAATAAAATGCTTTTCTTCGGTAGTTATGAAATCTAAAATATTTCCCATGTCAGATGTAACATGAATTTCCGTATTTTGAGTTGCATCAGGCGTTGAAATATGAAGATTCGTTGTTAGAAAGGTTATTCGTGAATCTAACTTCAACAACCGTATAGGTATGTTTGCTTCTATGAAATTTAACTGTCTACATTGAGTGTGTCTTGTAAAATTGTGGTTATTTTAGGCCTGAGATCTACCCTGATTATCATCCTAATGTGTTGTATTGTAGTGACTTTTAATGTAGATTTTGATTGTGTTATTGCATTGGAAGTTGGGAAGAGTGCTTGTTTACACGGACCCACTGTGATCGCTACGGCAAGCCTTACTGTTATGTAGAGTCAACACATTACTGCTGACGTACAATAGTAGATATGGTCAAGCGGAGAGAGTTTATCGACTTGAACTCCATGGCAGAACCATGAAGTGGTGCGACATCCGATGACCGAACAAAAAAGGTTATAATATTAATAGTGCGTGTCTGCGTGCTTGCTGTAGTCGAAATTTTAGAGCACGATTGAATGTAGAACTGATCAGAGTCGTAGATAAATCGATACGGCTCTGACCTTTCTTACATTCGATGAAAAATAAAATTACAAAACAAAAGAGATTGTGAATTTTATATAGATTAACACAGAGCTGATATTAGACAAACAAATAACAATATCATAATATAAATAAAATAGTGCTTACTATTTCTCCAAATTTTCTCAAGGTAAAGTTTACAAAAATGAATTTGGCATAAAGAGTGTTTTTGTGACTAAAATGTGTCGGTATATATACCTATTTTTGTGTGTGCAAATACGTGTGTGTGCGTTGATGCATCAAAACAAACTCGAGTTCTTTTTAATTCTAGAATTTTCTATTTTCTATTTTGATGATTTTAATGGCAATTTTAGTGCCATAATTTTTATTTTTATATTTTTAATTTTTACTTATTTTTTGTTAAATTTGCCTCCATGATGGATTTGGGCAATTCCAGAACGTTCCACATTATATTAGAGTTAGTTTTTATATTAATATTGATTTTCTAAATCCTTTTTTCGAATTTTTATTTTTAAAACTAATTTATTTATTTTCCTTGAATTTTATTGCTTTGAATAGCTTCCATGCTAGATTTCGCCATTTTTATGAATTGTTCTGGAATTTTATCTAGAATTTAATATTTTACTATCTTTCGATTTCATTCGAGCTTGTTTTTGTATTTCTATGTTTCTCTGTTATGTTTGAGTTGATTTTCTTGCAATACTTCTTGCATTTGTTAGGTTTTATTTAATTTCAATGTTTTTATTTTCTGTTGTGTTTCTCCCAATAAACATTGTTTATTTGGTGTTTTATCTTTACATTTAACTAAACTTATTGTTAGGTATGCATGTTATGTGCCACCACATTTTGTCACATTTGTAAGATTTTTTGGGTCTAGATGTCAGTTCTAGCCCAACAATATATAATACTATTCCCTTTTTTTCATCAAACTTTTTTTATCGAAAATTTTTTTTATCGAAAATAATAATTTCTAAAATAAATACGTTTATTAGTAAAAATATTAACATTTATTTGTTGCATTTTTAAATACTTTCGTATATCCATTTCTAAAAAGGCAAGAAACAAAATTAATATTATGTTTTGATTTGACAATATAACAAAAATAAAAAGCAGACGGCATTTTTCAAACAGCAAAATTGATTCAAAAATTCCCTTAACCAATTATTCAAAGGTACATTTACAAAGACATACATAATTAGCAAATAAATTTTAAATAATTTTGAAAATAAAAAAATGATGTAACTTACTTGATAAAACCAGAACGTCAGTTAATATTGAAAGTTTTTATACAAATAAGATGATTTGAAATCATTGATTTCCAGATATAATTAATAACATTAAAAAAACAGGAAGCCTCTTTAAATTAAATTCTTTTATTAATTTTTTTGTCTTGGGCTTTTCCAACATTGTTTGAGCGCATATATTAAAATGTGTTTAAATTAATCGAAAAATAGAATGGTTTGGGAAATCCATGGGGGCATTTGCCTCCCCCCCCCCTAACGGACGCCCATGGATCAGGTGATTTCAACAAAACCTCAAAATCACACTGGCGATGCTTCAATATTATCGGTGTTTAATAACAAATAGAGGTGAGCGTTTTCTTATTTTTGACTCAGGAAGTATGGAAGATAGAATTCTGATATTTTCTTATTTATTTTTTCTAATTCGTTTTATTATATATACTCTGAGTTTATCCGACAGGATGTTTTGTTCCCATATGGGGTATTGGTCATAAAATTAATATATATCATTCATATATATATATAGAATAAATGTTAATATTTTTACTAATAAACGTATTTATTTTAGAAATTATTATTTTCGATAAAAAATTTTTCAATAAAAAACATCCTCTCCATAAAATATTACGAGTTTAATCGTGGTTGACAGTCAATATGATTTTTGTGGATTTTGCCAATTTGGATTTCATCTTTAATTTGAAACTGAATGTTGGTTATTTTTTGTAATTTATAATAGCATATAAACATAAACAGGCGTTAATTAATTGTAAAAAGTTTTAATTAAAATTGTATATAATAAGAAGATAAAAAAAATTTTACACTGGCTTAAATAATATGAAAATTAAAACAATTAAAACAAATTTATCAACTTGTTTTACACTTAGTCATATTTGAAAAGAATTTAAAATTTTTTCATAACAAATGATATAACAAATACTGAGAAAATTATTTTTAAAACTACGAATTTATTTTCCATCACAGTCTACTTCAGGTCCTTCTTGTCCTTTTTTACAATGACAGGGTGGATTTCCCCATGAAGTGCCGACATCGTGAATTTCACCTTGGAATCCAGTACAACCTAAAAATTGATTAGATTTTTAATTCAAATTAATAAATTTGATTACTATTTGGACAAAATGCTGGATGATAACATCCAGATTGGCCTCGACGTTTCACAGTGCAACCGAGCCCACGAAGTTTTATCACATCTTCATTGGAATATGTAATGCATCTAGAAATTCATAGAAATTGAATATGATCCAGAAAACCAATTTAGAGACTTACAACAATGTAATAGACTCAGATTCATTGATATAAACAAAAATAAGACAAGTAAATAAAATTAATGTCAATTTATTCATTGTAGTAAAACTAACAAAATATTGATACAAATTTTTATTTATACTCAAGTTCAAGACGGTTTAGGTTTTATAGAAGATGATCCTACCTTTCAATCATCGCTCACCACACAATAAAACTGACATAGAACTGAATGCGTCTGGTCATCTGAAATCAGTGTGTAAGAACCAACATTATTCTTTTCAGATCTTACTTTACTGAACGCGTTAGTAATCATATTATCATTGTTTCACTCATAAATATTACTCATTCCAATGTAAAATATTGAGAAAAGTGATTTATTTTAATCTAAGAATTATTTTTTTTTAATTTCAGAAACAAAACAATGTAGAAAGTAATTCAAATTTATTTCAGTGTTAATTAATTAATAAATATATTTTTATAAATTTTCTATTGAATTTGCGTATTTTCAAAATTACCTTTTATATATAACACTAACAAATAGCATAAACATACAGTGTCGGACAGCCTAATCGACCCACCCACATTTTGTGCCATTACTTCATTATTCCACAATCAATTAAGTTGAAATTTTAAACTGACATATATCTTATTGACATCCTTATTGACTAAGGTGAGAAGAAATTTGTCACTTTTGATAATATATTCTAGTTTTAATATGGGAAATGTAAAATTCTACAATTTACAAAATAACAACGTAAATGTATTGTGACAACAAGGATTTATGACGGTCTGTTTTACGTTTAAATGAAAGAAACAATCATTGAGGTTCAAATAGTTCATTTAATATTTCAAAATACATGATTAGATGCATTGGTGACATTGAATTGGACAGGTTAACACAGTGAGAGTTTAGTGTGAGGTCATGATTCCACAGTCGTTGGGTAACAGTATTATTCAGTATACATTCTTGTATAAACGAAATCTCTTTTTTAATTATTTAAAACAATACAGACAGATTTGTGGCGAAATTTCATTTTGACAATCCAATAATCTGAGAATATTTGTTATTGAATCATATTATAGCCTACTCACATTTTGCTTGTCATAAATTATATACATTGGTTACATTAACTTGTTTCAATAAATATTTGTTTTAATCGATCTTTTTTTCTTTATTATTTATAGATCCTTATTAACTATATTGACTATTATAGGTTATATCTGTGTTTGTTATTATTTGTTATATTCTATTCATAATGTTTTATCAAAATTTCGTTATAATTTTCAGCAAACTCTCTAATTTTATTTTAAAAATAACTCTTTTCTAATTAAAAATATTTTTAATTCTCTCTGATTATCGTAATATATTGCATTTTCAATTAAAGAACAGAATATACTCAACCTGAGTTCTTCCCATAACAACATTGACAAAATCTTCAGTCCATTATTAAGATAATTTTAAATCTTCTATGAAAGAATTGTTTGAAATCATAATGTGTTCATGTGACCCGTTTTAAATTTTTAACGGACCCTTACTTTTACCCTCACTCGTATTATCCTTGACTTAAATGAGGAGTTACTGGTGCATTATTTTCTCCACTGACATTTAACTGATACCTTTTTAAACATTGTCAAAACGAATGATCCATACCAGCACCGGCGCTAGAGTTTCAGATGATGTGTGAAAATTGCATATTACCGCCTTCGCATTCCATAATAAGAGTAAAAAAAACGATAAATGCATACATAACAAAACAATATAACTTTATTACTTTTAATTTAATTCATATTTATTATAAAAACATTAAGTTATTAAACAATAGAATGGAAATTGTTATGAAAATAACAAATTTCTGTACAATTTTGCCGCCTTTTGTATTTTTCCGCCGTGGCGCCTGCGTGAAAATCACGCATCGTACCCGCCTCACGCCGGGCCTGATCCATACCATCCATCATGTGTCAAATAAACCAAATTTCTGATTCTTCATTTCCGCGTATGTCCAAATTAGTTGGATAGCTTAGCAGCAATACATGGTGATCAGAAACAACGTTCAAATCAGAAAGTTTTCAACTTTTAGTTTTTGCTCTAATGTCTTTTTTATTAGATTCTCTAACATGTTTGTTTACATGTGCTTTGTCTTTATATTACTAATAAAATATTTATTTTTGAATTGCAGAATAAAATTTTAACGTACATCAATTCCAGCTCTTCATCTTCAAGGAAAGCGAAAAGCCGAAATAGTTCGTTTGCTTGATGTGCCAAAATAAAAAGGTTTCCTATGCCGTGAATCGATTCAAAAAAACTCAGGAATGATAGTGACCGAGTCGGGCAAGTAACCAAACACTTCCCGGAACCGGAAAATTATCAGAAAGGGCGTCATCCGGAATTTACATGTGTCAGTGAGGAAAATTGTTCATCAAACGGGAATCACTCGTGAATCGGTTCGAATGATTGCCAAAAAGGAGCTCATTTTTCCTCCATACAAACTCAAACAAATGCTCATCAATGACAACAAACGAAATAAAATTGAGAGATATCTCGATCGGGCCTCGATTCTGAATTGGAAGCGAATTCTGCTTTCTGATTAAAAGTTCTTATTGGAGCAAACAACAATTCTCAAAACGATCGGATTTAGTCAACATGCTCTCCAGGCAAGTATTCATTGTTCAACATCCCCAATACCCAAAATCTGTAATTTGCTCAACTGACAAAACTCCCCTTGTTTTCATTGATTCTGAGATAAAAAATCAACAAAGACATTTATCTAAAATATATTTCGAAAGATATGATACTTTACTGGGTCCAACAGCATTTTGGCACTCAATTATGAACCTTTCAGTAAGACTGCATCCTCTCATCTAGCAAAAACCACTGAGGAATGGTATAAGGCTAATTTTCCATATTTAATTTCAGTTCAAGAATGGCCTCTGTACTCATATGATCTAAACCCATTGGACCACAGTGTGTTGTCAATTTTGGAGTCAAGAACCTGAGCTAAGTCACAAACAGTTTGGAGGCTCTCAAGCGCTCACTGCGCCGGAATAAGATAAATTCACAATGTCCGGAGTTGCGGCCCACCACAGAGAACTTCACCAAGCATTTTAAACTGCATTAAGTTGAAGGAAGGTCATTTTGAAAACTAATATCAATTTATATTCTTTAGACATTTGTTATTAATGCTCAATAAATAGTATTTGTTTTTATTGAACGCCATTTTAAAAATCACTGGAAAAATTTGTTCAAGTTATTGTTGGTTACCCTGTATTAAAAGCAGTGATTTGCCATTTAAGATCTTCTATTTTGAGTGCTATCGAACTTTTGTGGAAAGACCTTGATGGAATCATCAAAATGCTGTGACACACTCTAAAAGACCATTTGTGGAGCATAATATAAACAAAGAAAGTAAAAATATCAGAAAATTACTAAATTAAAAAGTAGTGTTTTAAATATCTGAATCTGTTACCTACAAAGATTATTTCAAATAAAAAAATTAGTTATTAAATATTTTCTAATAATATACTTTTAAAAACTGTGAAACAAAATGTCAACTATTTTATTTCCGATTCAAAAAAAATGAATTTATTGACAGAATATTATATGTAATATTATGTGTAGATTTAAATAAAAAAATTACAATATATTTAATAAAACAATAAATTCTAAAAATGAAATTTAAAGCATTTATTTTTCCTTCTACCATAGTTCATTCAAAAATAAATTTCCTAAATTCATATTAAAAAAGCAAAATAAAAAGATTCAATAATTACGACAATTCCGAATACTGATTCATAGTAAAAACAATAATGATAATGACATCCAGTTAATCATTTCGGTCTTCAAATTATATTTGAATGTCCGTTTGAATTGTATTTTAAATTAAAAACATAATTGCCGGCATACAAATTAATTGAAACGAAAATTAATTCATTCTCTATAAATTGGGATGGATTTTGTTACAACCCATTTATATTTCAATATGAAACAAGTAACTCTGGCTTTCTTTGCTTTGGTAGCTCTAACTTATGTTCATCAGTCCCAATCTATAACCATGCTGTAAGAAATTATTTTTATATTTAATATTAAATTTATGCTACCATGCTATATAGATGCATAAACTACACCGATGAACAATTGGAGGAATTCCAGAAACTCGGCTGTACAGTTAAACCCTTAGGTGAAACCGGATGTTATCAACCAGCGTATTGCCCCAATAGTAATTCATTTAACATTTTCATATTTAGTTCATTAATATTTATTGTTTTAACTTTAAAGGTTGCACTGGATTTCAAGGTGAACTTCATGCTGTAGGAACATCTTGGGGTAGTCCACCTTGTCATTGTACCAAAGGCGAAGAAGGACCCGAAGTTGATTGTGATGGTAAATAAAAAATTAGGCAGAATAAAATCAGAAAGTTGTCAAATTTTTAGATATTAAACATTTTCTTAATAAATTTGTTATATATTTATTGTGAAGAATTATTTATAATATTTTAATTAAAGAAAACTTTATCAATATAAAATAATTTTATATGCTTGGATTAATATTGCCAATATTAGTTTGTATTCTATAAAATATAATTTTAACTATTTATCTTTTTAATAAATTTATATATATAATAAATAAATAATTAAAAAAACGCGTTATTGATACGGTAGTAAAATTTAACATAAAAATAGTAAAAATACTTACCATTAATCCATCATTAATTTAATAAATTTTTATTTAATTAAATTAAAATATTTTTAAGGATATTTTTATTTTGGAATAATTTACTGATAAAAGAAATTTTAAGTAGTATGTTTTTCAGATTTATTTCACAACCTTTTCAAAGCAAAAAAAACATCCTTGCATCACTCGCCATCGTATTTATATTATGTTTCTTGAAAAAATAGTATTTAGTACATTTTTAATACAATATCTTTTCACCAATTATTATTTACAACAGTTATTTTATTTGAATTACAATAAATCAAAACATTTGATAAAGGATGTGTCGAAAATATTTCAAGAATCATTCCATTATTCGCATAAAATTAATTGAAATATGTTAAAGAATCATAAATAAATTTTAGTCATAAGCTTTCCGAAATTTATTAATAACCGAAATAAACGGGGTAGTTAATAATATTAACGAGTTTACCCTAAGATAAGTTGCTCAAAAAATATTTTATAGTTTAGAACTGAGGATATTTAATAGCAATAGTGTAAGCATGGACACCCAAGTTATATGGTCAGGTAAGAGCAAAAGACCAAATAAGGCCTTGATTTCTGGAAACTTTAATTTGAATGCGAATATTGTATTAAATATTTATATAAAATCCCAATTACTGTGTGACTTGCAAACATTTTGTAATTTTTTGAATTCTTTATAATAATAATTTATAAATTTAATTTTTCATTAGTAGCATTAATTAAATATAAAATAAGTAATAAATAGTATAATAAACATTTGTTCAAGTTTTCTAGAAAACAAAAATGCGATATAAAGTTTTGTTATCTAAAAGACTTTCACATATTTATTCTAAACCTATCAAATTTTCTAAAATTTTTTAATATTTATTTTATTTAATTATTAGTTGTGTCGATAATATAAATGATTATTATGTTTAAATATTCGATATCTATCCTTGTTAAAATATAATTTAAGGAGTGTTCATTTAAGGAAAGTTCATTTTGGAATAAGTCTAATTTATCTGTTAGGTTCGTATAGTCGGGATACGAATAATACTATCCAATATGCATTTTAGAAAAAGTTGATATGTAAATAAGTTATTGAATAAATTAATTAACAATATGAAATTTGTGCATTTAAACTTTATTCTATACTAATCTAGACAATCCCAACAAATATATAGTTAGAACTTTGAAGGAATCAATAAATTATCGCTCAGTTTAGTTTTATTATTATCTCACTCCCCAACTGTAGATCTGTGCCATTTCTATTTATACATTCCTAACGATATATTTGTTTATACGATTGGATCAAATTTCTTTTTTTTGTCTCTACCCTCTTAGTCTGACTTTATTTATATAAAATCTTTAAACCAATTAATATTATTTTCTATTTTTAGTAAATATTAATTACTAAGTAATATAATTATTATTAATATTTATTATTTGTACGAAAAATTGCATTGTTTAATTGCTATTAATAATTTTATTTTTAAAAATCACCTGTTTTCTCTAAATTTATATAAAAATAATAATAAATCATCAACTAAAACAAAAATAATAAAATAAAAACACTTTTAATTGATTAAATAATACAAATATAATAAATTAATATGAAACAAGAAATTACGATCATAACACAATTTCAAATTAACAAACAACGAAAAAGACATAAAAGAAAATAAAATTGCTGAAAAAATCCAAACATAAGGAATCAGAATATAAAAAAAGGAAATAAAAGAATTATAAGAAAAACCACGAAAAGGACATAATTCTATAGAAAAAGAATTATAATAATAAAACTCACGAGATTGACTAGCTAAAAATCTCGAAATACGCGGGTGAATCCGTCATGATTGATTGACATATACACACATACGCACAAAATTTGTATATAAAAGTGGATTTTTGACATGACTAATCTTTTTAAGACTTTAACTTTTAACCTTAGCAACTTTGAATTTTTCTTTACAACTTACAACTCTGACTTTGCAAAAAATTTATGCCCATTTGATAGTAAGAGTCTGTTTTGTATTTTATGATTTCAATCTACTTAACTATTGTATTACTTTAATTCTGGTTTCATCTTCATTCATTTATTACATGATACTTTCTGAATCGGTCGACACCTAGTTCTAGCCCGAAAGGTAGTCGATCTCGAGGTGTTTGGAGGATTGACACATCGAAAGTCACCTTCCTTATGCCAGGAATAGACCTCAACCTAGAAAGCAGACTCTCAATGAGTAATCGTAGCAGGATACACAACTGGCTCTCAGGCTGGTGGGGATCTTAAGGCGGTGCGGGGTAGTTATAAAATTCAGCGCTTAGAAGGATGAGCATGAATGAACAGTAGGGGAATCTGCCATATTACTCCACCATATTTTGGAGAGGATTTTGGGTGACGAATAATGAATCCACATGCATTCTCTGGCAGTGAAGGCTGGTCTGTATTTGATTCAGCACAGCTCTACAAATTTCCAAGAAGATTTAGTTGGGTATAACGACGCACCTTTCCCAACTTCGAATGTTTATCCAATTTCATCTGACATTTTTAACTCGACATTAATTATTGAAATGCATCTATTAAACAAATCTAAATATGACCGAAATGTATAATCTTGTCAAATTGGATAATCTGGACAACTAATTCCCTTCCAGCGATCAGGGCTCAAGTATCGAATTTTCACATCTGATTCTTTGAAGAACGTATCACTCGACACCTTGCAAGACAATGATCAATTTATCTTTCTGAATGAGGATCCAGTTCTATAAAAAGTTCACTGAAATGAGAACAACGAGCAATATATCCGAATCTAAGATATTGCTAAAGTGAAGCTACATTATGTGACTCGTCGTGCTGAGTTACCCTACTCTTTTCTTCTATTATCAGTCTTGTTTATAGAACTAAGCATCATAAATGAGGAAAGTATCGTATACAGAGCCCAATACAGAATTTTTGAAAACCAGGAATCGTCTTTAATGTCCGTAATAGCAATAAGCAATTCATATAAATCGAAATAGTAGCTGTACCTTTTAATGTAGTGAGAAAACAATGTCATATTTGTAAATGGATTTAGGAATTCTTTTTCCTTTTACACAAAAAAATGTTTATATATGTAACTTATTTATGTAATTGGTATGAATGGGAGAGTCAGAAATTAACATAATGCTTGAAACTACTGTATGTGTTTATCAAAATAATTTTCTTAAGTTGTTTTTATTTTAAATTTTCTTTTGTTATCAGCTGATGCTTAGATTAACTGACCAATGTAAAGCTTGCACAAAGAAGAAAAGTGAGATAATCAAATTGCATGCTCAATTAAAGGACACGTTACAGCAACTAGAAGTCGCGCAGGGAACATGGTTAACTCCTACCACGTAAATGAATTAAACCAGAAGTTGCATCGACTTATCAACTATCGTGACTACCTAATTATGGAAAGTAGAGTTCAGAGAAGCTTAGACCTAACAAATGCAGCAAATTTAATTTTTTAACACTATGTTCCTCCCATAGAAGTACTCCTCGGCAAAACTTTTTTTGGAGTAAACATTGATGCCGTACCGATAAATGTACCTGGAAACTTCATGTAATTGTTTAGTTGATTAATAATACTGCTTTGTTTTTCTTACTTAAATATTTTTAATAAAATAGTAAAAATGTAATAATCTAGTAAGAGCCGATATAAAGATAATTTTGTTTTCGTAGAAAGGCAAGGAAAGAGAAACTGACCTAAGACCTTCTACCAGCCATCGTAATACGAAAGAGAAAGTTGTTCGCGCAGTATTGTTAAAAGTACCCTCACATACTCAATAATTTCCAACCCCTAAACACAGTACCAACGCGAAGACTATGCGCGGTCTCCGCGGGTGTATCTGGGAGAGTCAATAGTCATATAGGTAAGTAGGACGAATAGTTGCTACGGAAACCATATACAATTCGAACTCAATATGCCAACAATTCTGATTTCACTTAATTTTATTTTTAATCCAAGTTTTTGATTTTTAAGTGCTTCGCCATTGAATTTTCGCACTTTAAAATGTATTTGTGCATTTTATGCAACACAAATATCATTATTTTTCCTTGTTGCTTATCAAAATTCTATGTTTATGTTATTTTCATTAAAATCCATTACACCCAGAACAATAATTTAAATATTAAATGGAGCTCTGCAAAACTTTTTACAAAGTGATACAAAAGCTACGCAGCCACTGTCCAAAGTGTCGAAATATTGAGAAGGATGTACAACAAAATAAACAATATATTAATGTTTAAAAACAAATTAAGTAAAGAAATAAATCGCAGTTTATTTAATATTAAGCGTAGCTAAATGGTTTATCAAACTTTGTTTATCTTCACCGTCAAGAAAACATGATTTCGCAGCGTTAATTCTAGTTCGATTAAGTTCCGATGCAGAAAGATTAAAAAGAGTGGAAGAATATTCCAATTCCGAATCCAATAAACGCCCGGTCATCATTATGTCATCGGTATTAATCGAATAGTTGACTTTATCTTTGGCAAATGTAACAATAGCGTGTTTCAAAGGATCCTTGTCAACTGATCCTGTCATAAAACTCGTTGACGGACAAGTCTGTTAAAATATCACTACTATATTTTTGTCAAATCAATCATTACATTTATGAGATTTTCATTAAATATTTTTTATCAATACTTTCTTGAACTCGATCCGATAAAACATTTCTGTTTATGTCATTAATAAGGTTGTTAGGAATAGAAATGGCATATTTTCTTTTATTTTGTAAAATATTAGTTTTTTATAAGTCGATTAGTATGAAGAACAAAATAGAGATTT
>CAUHTR010007667.1:20422-57109 GCA_959609185.1 Schmidtea polychroa | reverse complement strand
CTTTAACTCCATCAATAATATAGCAATACACACGGCATAATAGGGCTATGAAGAAAAATTTTTCTTCACCTGTAGTTAAAACAAATGAGTTTTGTCGTTTTGATTGTAGCTTCATTGAAAGGTTTAAGATTTATCAGAAAAAAGATTGCGCGCAAGAATTCGGATATAGGAAGTTAGGCATCTATAAATATTGATTTCTTCTTTATATTTAAAGTTTAAGAAACATTAGATTATTCTTTATAATGAAATCAATAGTATCAAAAGAAATGGTGTACAAGAATTCCGAAGTATGGATCAAAAATTTGCATTCATCAGCAAAGAATCTAAAAAGAAGAAGCGACATTTCCGCTGTAGACAAGACTTCTTTTATGAAGAATGTTATTGGAAGATTAGTGTTTCTTTATAAAGTAAAAAAGGAACGAAACTGAAGAATAAGTCTTGATTAATGAGTAATTTCAATTTTTCCTGAATCAGCAAGTTATAACAGTGAAGGATTCTTTACTTTTACAATTCATATAATTTTTTGATTATCTTATAGCTACTGTTACTGGCATATGAGTATGTATTGATTTTTTCCCTACATATTACGTATATTCACTGTCAGTAAGTAGTTGTACTAATAGAAATTTAGTAATTATTAATTTGATAGTTAGTTTGTTTTAATAAATACACTTTTAAAAATTATATGGAGTTTTATCAATATTTTAAATCTGCAATTGCTTATGAAGTCTTACAGGAGTAGACTCAGCGCCGTCTCTTCCATTGTGCTAACTGTGCTAAGCACAAGGGGCGCCGTGAGTGAACGGGCGCCGTAAATTTTATAAAAGCCATAAATTTGATAAAATTGAAAAATTATAAACAAAACAAAATTAAAGAAAATCGAAAAAAAAATTAGTTTAATATATAAATCAAAATTTTAAATATATGGAAAAAAATTATTATTTTTTGACATTTTTGTTTATAAGTTTTAAAACTTTAAAAAATTGAGAAGAACATTTTGTAATAATCTAGTTATCCACATTTACGAATTAATTTTGAAATAAAAAGTGAAAAAAATATATTTTTTTATTACAATTTATAACTTAATATATGTATATGCAATAATGTGTAATATTATTAATAAACATAATATATTTTTGTAAAAATTGATTTTTCAGGGGCGCATTATAGTTTATAGCACAGGGGCGACAAATTTCTAAAGACGCCTTTGAGTAGACTTATTTATGATTATTTCCACAATTATAATTTCTATTTTTCCTAAAAGATTTTTACTATTTACCAATAAAAAACTTATTTCATGTTTTCATAAAATTTCATGTTTATAAAGAATGTCTAAATAATTAAAATTCTCAATAGAAATCCTCGATAATTCTAGATTTAAATAGGAGTTTTCTGCATTCAAAAAGTTGGAACCTATTATTATTCAAATGATAAAGATATTTTTATCTTTATAAATAATTCAAAATTACTTCAAAATGAATATTTTTCTTTTTCAGATCTTCATATAACTGTGAATCGTCTAAGACACGATAACCGTGGCCGATTCTTTCAGCGTGCATTTCATAAACTGCTTCTTCTATCGATGCAGAAGGTCCGTTTTCTCCAGCATGTACAGTTCGATGTATTCCAGATTTTTCAGCTTCTTTGAAAATCTTTACCAATATTTCATGAGTCCCTCCAGATTCTATTGATAATTGTTCATCTCCTGAATTTTAAACATTCTCTTTCATTAATTTTATTTTTTATCATTTTACTGACCAGCTATATCAATACCAACTACACCATGAGGTTTCCAATGTTTTGCAATGTCAAGAAGTTCATTCATATTGTTAGCTTGCTCTCGTAACCCACAAATGATCAATCTTGATTCCACATTAAAAGAATTTTTAGCAACCAAAAAAGCGTCAAGTATTGTTTTAATAACTAGATCAGAGTCTATATTTGAATCGGCTAAAATATAAGGACATAAGCGTCCTTCAACATAGCAAATCTTGGATTCGGCACATTGCTCAATAAAATCATATGACATTTGCCAAATAGCTTCCTATTAAAAAATTAAAAATAATGTGAAAGACTTTATTTCCACAAACTATAACAAAATATATACTCAAATTCTGTTAATGGTGAATATTCATAAACCTTAAAGGTGATCATTACATTCCTATTTCTTTTAATTATGTTATTTATTTTAGTTTTTTTTTAATTTATAAATTTTATATTTTACTTAACTTCAACTAATTTTTTGGCGGCGATGGTGGATTTCGTCAGAAAAATCTATACACTGCCAAATTCAGTCAAATTCACGGAACAAAACGAAAATATCCACAAATATCATGATGGAAAATGAGCATATAATTTTGAATTAATTACGTATTGGTGTATTTTCTATGCAACCAAAAATATCATGTGGCTATTATGACTATGTTGTTCTACATATATCAGATTCAATTTGGAACAATTAGTCGTTAAAGTTGCTATTTTAATTGTTTAAAAATATTTTTTAAAATCATTGAAATAATAGCCTAAAGTTTAGACTATTATTTCAATGATCACAATAATTAATTAAGAATAAATTGTACAAGTAACATTATGTTATTACAACAATTAAAATAGCAACTAGATTTGTGTTTTAACAAAACTTTTATTTCTATTATAAAGAATGTTTTAACGACTAATTGTTACAAATTGAATCTGATATATGTAGAACAACATAGTCATAATAGCAACATGATATTTTTGGTTGCATAGAAACACCAATAGATACATAGATACATAGTTGCATAGAAAATACACCAATACGTAATTAATTCAAAATTATATGCTCATTTTTCATCATGATATTTGTGGATATAGCCGGATGTTTTTCGTTTTGTTCCGTGAATTTCACTGTGTACATTCATTTGGCAGTGTATAGATTTTTCTGACGAAATCCACCATCGCCGCCAAAAAATTAGTTGAAGTTAAGTAAAATATAAAATTTATAAATAAAAAAACTAAAATAAATAACACAATTAAAAGAAATATGAATTATATAATAAAATCAATAAAAGTATGGATGACCTTGAGGAGTATGTCTCGTGGATATTTGGATTGGGAATTATTTTTTGGAGACCTCCCCCAATAAAAATTTTGTTTCTTTAGGGAGGATGGGGTTTTTTAAAAAAAAGATTTTCTCGTTAAAAATTAAATATTATTTCCCGATAAAAAACACTAAAAATTATTTTTAAATATTAAAGTTCAGGTGATTTTATAAAAAACTCTTATTAATATCGATTCCATTATCTTCCAGGCCATCTTGCACAAAATTTGCTATATCTTCTCCACGTGTTTGCTCTGAGAGCGGCAGCAACCCTAGCAGTTCTTGTTTTGGACCTTGACCGACATATACCTGACGAATAGTATTTTGTGCCGTGTCTTTTATGCAGCAAAAACTCATTTATAGCAATTAATAAGGCAGAACCCAGTTGAAAGTCTTCTATTTGCATATTTGTTACATGGCAAATGAGACAAGTTGAAAGACCATCTGTGTTACATATGAATGAAAACGACTCGGTCCATCCAATCCCTTTTGAATTCTCGGTTTTCTTTTTTCTATCAGATACCATGCCGTGTGGCGGGTTGGAAAAATGATTTTTTAAAATTTTACTTAGCTATCTAAAACAGCAAACAATTTATTTACCATATTCTTCATAATCATATTCTTCTTGAAGCAACAAGCGAATAGACACTCAAAAACTGCAAGCGATTAAATTAACACACGTGCAACGCAATGTTGATCGCGCTACAAGGATACTACAGGGACATTATATTCAGTACAGTATATTCAAGGATGACTGACTGACAAAATTGCGTGTGGTGAGTACAAATGTTATGTTTGTAATTAACTATTAAAATAATTATTAAATTACCATAAAAATACAACAAATAACTAATTCTTATAACGTTTATTAAAAATAACAAAACCTTTAAATTGGGATCATCAAATGTCCAATGCTCATTAAGTTTTTTTTATAATCTCATGGAAAAATCTCTAATCATTTCAATTTTCCAATCAATATTTTCTTTTGATTTTATATTTTAAAAATTTTTATTTCTATTTTTATTTATAATAATAATTATTATGTAACAATATAAATAAGAATCACGTACAGCACAGTTAATTATAGTTGACTCAATCAATATTTACATTGAACATTAAAGAAAAAACATTCGCAAAAAACTATTATGTAAATGACATAAAATACACCAGGAGAATTTGAATCGCTAATATCTTTCATCATACTTGAACCAAAACCTTAGTCAAAGGTCTTAAACCTTAATGATCGGCTAACCCCCTTTTTTATATTTTATTTAACGTTCAATTTAAAATTAAATTTATTATTATTAATAAATTTATTTAAATTTCTTTTAAGCGAACAAAATTAATTTTGCTCCTCGTCAGCGTGATCCGTGACTGCCAAAATTTTGAACATCCAAAAAAGAAATTTAATCTTGGCATACTAAAGAATACTTGTTATTGTAATTTTCAATAAATATTTGTCAAGTATTGAAATGATGACCTTTGGTTTTATTCAATTTTAAGTAATCTATCAACCAGACGGAGATTAGGTAATAATTATTATAATGTAAAATTAACATAGCTGTAAATTAAAATAATAACAAAATAAAAAATAATTTATCACCTTATCACCTTTAAAAACTGGCAAAATTAATTCAAACGGTTCTAAAAATTCTCGCAAAGATTTATATTTGTCACTTCGGAGATAAGTTCTTATTTCTTCCTCTGTTTCAAAAGGCAACATTTTATTTCTCCTTTTCCCTGTTTCCAAAATCGTTTTTGGTTTGAATGATCCATCAATATGACTATGTAATTCAATATTATAAAATTTTGAATTGAAAATCATTTTCAAACATGTATAAATTAAGTTCTATGTCATTTAATATTCTTTTAAATCTACTTGATTAAACAAATTTTATTTATCTAAAAATTAAAATTAATAATAAATAAATTTATTATAAATTACAATAAATATTTATAAAACCCTAACAATATTTTAATGAATAGATAAATATTTAGATTCTATAATATTTCCAACAGAAATCTCAAGAATACTTTTCACAAAAATGATCTAAGTATTTTTAAAAAATAATTTTTAATTACTGGATAAATTGCATCCAATTTAAAAAATAATTTTTAATTATTGTATAAATAAGTCGTATTAATGAATTCATTATTTGTTTCTCTCTATCTATATTAACTTCGCTGATGTTTGTATGTTTGTATGTGACATGAAAATTTTATGAAGCCACATTAACCTACTTTCCCTGATCGGATTGAGCTGAAATTTGGCAAGTAGATTCGTTGTCGAGAACACTGCTTGCTCTCAAAATTTCAGGTCGATTCGATCACGGAAAGTGGGTTAATTTAAAAAATAATGATATGTCAAATCTAGTGTTATTTTCTTATTTAAATATAAATTCTTATCTATTCATTAACTTCGGATTAAAGAGATAACGTAATTATATCTAAAATATGTTATATAAGTTGAACTCATGAATATTTTTTTATTTCTCAATTCCATTTTCATCAGTTTCTGAATTACCTCTATCACAAAAATTATCATTTTCAAAAAATCTTTCCACAAAACTAGGAGTTGTTTTTCATTTCAATAACCATGTTTCCTAACTCATTATCTACGTCCATTTTATTTTCAAACATTAGAAATATTTCTTTAACCAATCCATTTAATATCTTTATATATCGTTATATCTTTATCTGATATAGTAATATAGGTTTCCTCACTTTAATTTTACTAATCATTTCACTTTTAAGGTTCCTACAATTTATCTTGTACCTCCGTTATTTTTAGCAAATTTTTGTTTTTCAATTCCATTTCTTCATTATTAATAAAATTTTCGTCCATCTCATTTACCTATTTTACTTCATTTACGTCGTCTTCGCCAATATCTGTAATTGAACCATTACACTTATTTATTGTATCTAATTTTCCCCTTAATTGCTACTGCACAATTCACTAAATACTCTCCCCTTCCATTAGCACATAACTATCCTATTCACCTGGCCTTCGCACTCAACTGTAAAATTTCTGGCGCATTATTCGCTTTATATCACCTTCTTTCGGCATCTTTCAGCTTTGTCCAGTCATTTGCGATAGTCCTTTTGTCAATTTGTTGCTAGGACTCTCTAGCTGCTCCTTTTAAATATAGTGGTATTACACGTAATTCACATTTTACCCTTTCATGCTGTTTTCAGCGTAATCCAGTATACAAGGTTGTTTTACCACTCGACACATGTTTAGTAATCAACATTGTATCGAACTTTATCGAATGGGTGAGTACTTGCGAAAAGTGAGCGTACCCTTGTACACTATAATTGGCAAGCCCTCCAATGGTTTAGCTGACTGTGATAAAAGGCCTGTATCTGACATTAACTTAGGTCCCCTTGTCCTATATTCTAACGACTCAAAAACCCGCAACCTTCTCTATAACTCTTATTATTCACTTGCGATACTGTGAGTAAACAATTATGCCAAGAAGATATTATACAAATTAATAATTACGCCGAAGAGATACTTTTCATACGCAATCAACAGAAGAGACTCTACACACATATATTTCTACATATACACAATCATGCATTAACTAACAGAGATATGGGTCGGTTCTTCCGTACCTTCCAAGGCACGACTGAAATGTCCTAAGATCGGGCATTGTTTCGCGCTCGCTACCTGGCGCGTTTGGTTTTCCCCGGCTTGCTAGACCGACTGACTTGTGTTGGTTGGGATGCCGTAACGAGCTGAAGTTCTGTTCGCGGTAACCAATGTGTTGAGACGTCGACCACCTGATCTTTCAAATATTTGTTAAATAACAGGGCCAGAATCATTGACAATTTCGAACTTACGAAATATTACAGGGCAGGATCAAATAAATATCGGGTCAACATTTATGCGGAAAACAGATAAAGATTTCATTTCAAGACGAAGACTACCCAAACCAAGAAGCTCCATCGTTGGGCGAGATGATCGGAACAATGAATTAAAGGGTAATAATGACGATTGTGTATGCCAGTATAATTGTATAAGTAGATATAAATATATTATTAGTAGTATTAGTAGTAAAGTGAATAGTATAATTCCTTTTGTAAATAATGTATATAATGTAGAAAATATTAATAATAACGTTAATAGTATAAGTCCTTTCGTAGATAACTTAAATAAAGTAAATAATAAAATGTTGGATGAGAATAATGTAAGTAGAAATAATTGTAGCAGTAAAATTGTAGGAAATATCGATATAGTTGAAAAAAATATTGAGCTAGAAACAAATTTAGTTGAAAATGTATCTCCTTCGATAATTGGAGGAATTGATTTATTACGTAGGTTTGACATAAAACTAATGAAAGTTATCGGAAATAACAGCGCAAATGCAAGCGAATATCATAATATGGAAATATGCAACATTGAAGCCAAATTTGGGAAAAGAACGAGCGATGAACTTCGATTTAAAAGAGCAATAGAATTAATAGGATTAAGGTGTGACAACAAACTTTATGGAGTAATAAAAAAATGCCAAAGTATTTATGATAGATAAGTGGGATATAGGCAAAACCAATCTATTAAAGCATGATATTAAAACTGTTGAAGGACTAATCCATTTGAACCCAAGAAGACAGCCAGCCCACCTAGAAGAAAAAATTTGAAAGAAAACGGCATAATTTGGAACTGTGACTCACCGTGGAATACGCCGTTGGTATGTGTCGGGAAGAAGGAGAAAAATGATATTCGATTATGTTTAGATTTTAGAAGTTTAAATAAAATGACAGAAAGACAAATCTTCCCAATGCATAATATCGAACAGATGTTAGATTCATTAAATTGATCAATGTACTTTAGCACCATTGATCTGGGAAGCGCGTATTATCAGGTTGAATTGACAACAATATTCGTAAGAAAAGACAGCGTTCTCAACAAGATCTGGGCAGTTCTGCTTTAATAAGATGTCATTCGGGATTGCTGCTGCTCCAGCTACATTCCAAAAATTAATGAATATGGTTTTAGGAAAATTATTATGGAAAATTGCTATAGTGTATTTAGATGATATTTTAATATTCTCAAAAGACAAAGGAGATCATATAAAAAGAATAAATGAAGTATTAGAAAAAATAAATCCTGAATAAATCCTGATAAATGCAAATTTTTGGTGAAGGAAACAAAACTTCTTGGTCACATTATAACTTGCGAAGGTGTTAAAGTCGATGAAGCTAAAAGAGAAGCAATAAAAGGGTTTCAAAGACCAAAATGTTTCAAACAATTGAAGAGTTTCTTAGGACTGTGTAAAATTTAAAAAAATTATTCAAAATTCGCAAGAATATTAGAATCGATGTGCGGAAACAATAAAGACAAGTTAGTTTGGTCACAAGAATGTCAAGAAAGTTTTGAGGAATTGAAGAAAGCACTATCAACTACACTAGTTCTAATATATCCTAATTATGAGAAAGAATTTATTTTGGATACGGATGCTAGTTTCGACACCATAGGAGGTGTTTTGTCACTGATTGATGATCTAGGTAATGAACGTGTTATACGATGAGTAGACATGAAATAGGATACTGTATCACAAGAAAGGAACTTTTAGCAATTTATTACTTTGCACAGCATTCTAAGCACTATCTTTACGGCAAGCGATTCCAGCTAAGAACGGATCACAAGGCAATAACATTTATGATGACAACAAAAAAACCTATAACGGCACAATTTCAGACATGGATATACTTCTTGAGTAGTTTAGATTTGGATATTAAATATCGAAAAGGAATTGACCATTCGAACGCTGACGCGTTATCAAGAGATAAATGTGGGAGATGTACACAGTGTATGGAAATCCATGAAGATGCCAAGACAGAGAAAGTAAAAACCAGATTCCTGGCAATGGCAGTTACTAAAGATGGATTGCAATGGCAAAAAGGTAATGAAGAGACAGAACATATGAGAAAATCAATTGATAAAAATGAGACTACAAGATTTAAAATCAACGAAGATTTAATTTTAACAAGAGAAAATAAAATTTGGATTCCAATCGTAAATAGAATAGAATTTGTCAAAGACATGCACAGAATGTTGTATCACACTGGATGCAAGAAGGTAATCGATTATATAAAAGTTAATTACGATATGGAGGAATTAAATACAATCGCGACTCAATATATTCAAAGTTGTGAAATATGCCAGAAATGAAAAAAATTGACAACGAAAACAAAAGAAATAATTGTAAAAACACAAGTGGCGGAACCATTTGAGGTTATAGCGATAGATTTTTGTGGACCTTTGCAGGCAAACATTCATGGAAAGAAATATATTTTGGGAATTATAGATATGTGTAGTCGATACATTTCGTTGACAGCAGTAGCAAAGCAGGACGAAAAAACTACAGCGGATACTATTGTGAAATTCTGGATATTAAAATACGGGGCACCGAGAATTATTTATGTTGATTGTGGAAAACATTTGAGTCTAACTTGATAAAAGAGTTGGCTAAGAATCACAATATACAACTACAATTTTCTAGCCCTTATCATCATAACACTAATGGTTTGATTGAAAGAAAATTTCGAACAATATGAGATTTTATCAGTACATCATTAAGAGATAAACTTAAGAGAAATTGGGTTGAAGTGTTAAAAGTTGAAGTGTCAAAGCACAGCTGGAAAGTGTCCATCAGAAGCAGTATTTGGTTTTCGGATATCTAGAGAATGGAACAATAATAAAAGAATATACAACGGTAGAAGTAAAATAGTGGAGGAAGTGCAATCAAAACAAAGAAATTTAAATTATAAAAATGAGAACCGAATACACCGAGAATTCGATATAAATGAAGAAGTTTTAGTTAAAGTAGATTTGAGAGAAAAAGAGGAGGACCGATATACAAGACCTTTTGTAATTGTTAGAAAGATCCATGCAAGTAGTTATGAATTACGAGACAGAGATGGGAAAATTATAATTCGCAACGTTGAATGGCTAAAACCTTTTAAACAGAGGAGATGTTAGGGATATTTAAATAATTAATTTATAAATAAAATATATATTGTATTATAAGTATCAAATACTATTATATAGTAAAAGTATAATAAGTATAAATACTGGGACGCATAATTAGCATTATTATTTAATTAATTAATTCGCCATTTAAATCGGGTGTTTTAACTTTGTTTTAGGCAATAATTTGTATTTGAATATATATTTGTAGATTATTGTGTTTATTATTAACATCGTTCATACTTTAAACTAAGAAAGGAAGATCCTTATTAGTTTTTAAATTCGAAAAGTACAATTACAAAAACGTTCAAAACTTTGCGAGCATACACAACACGCATATATAACATATAACATCTTCATAACACGCACCATTTTTCAGAGGAATCATTTTTTAGAAGAATTCTGTATTGTTAATATTTTATATTTCAAAATAAATATTTGCTAACCCGACTTTGTTTTTATATATTTTGATAGACCTATATAGTTACCAGTGCAACGTTTGGAATCTCAAATATTGAAACCTCAACATATTGATCAATAAGAGATTGATTATCCCGAGCCCTTTACTGTTTGAGTTGCGTTCTCAAGGTTTGAATATAATGTAAGATATCTTTATTAAACTCCTGTTAATGATGTTTTGACTGATTTTCTATTAAAAAATTCAAGTACTCGGTCGGAATTTTATCTGACAAATACATGTTTATAAAAATAAAAACATCTTGCAAGACATTATTTGGTTTTACTTTAAAATCTGAAATTTGGATCACATTTAATATCAAGACCTTAATTTCGTGTCCGTTTTCGCAGCGACACACAGTTGTATAATACCAATATCTTATTTTCTCTGTCTAACTGATTAATTCCATTCGATCAATTTCCCGGTTTATTGGCCATTTAAGTCGGTGTGCGTGTTACAGCCCAAATATTGTGCCTGGGGTTTGTGCGTATATCTCCAGCTATGTTGGTTTGATCGACTACGTGACACTTGATCATTTCCTGTACATAATACGTGCGTGCCACGTATTATGTACCAAATTTGTGCACTCTTCTTCGGCCGTATGCTGACCTTATCGATCCACGGCGTGTGTTGATGGTCGCGTATGGATTTCCATACAGTCGCGCCATGTCGCGAGGGGAATTTGAATTTGGTTTATTAGCTCTATCATTTAAATGACCACTCGACGATCACTCGGAGCAAATATGGAATAGTCTTACATCACCATTCGATTCTACTGATTATGATAATAATAAATGGTGTTGGATTTCATCGTGGATGCTTTTACACATAATGTTAGTGTTACTACCCAGTGTCAACTGAAACTAGACCACCTTGACAGTTTTGGGGTAGATGTGTATTCTTACGTGATTATATACGTTTATCTGCCCATTTTAGTAGTTGAAATTAACCTGAAAAACGTTCGGCAGAATATCTACCTTTATTTTCATGCAACTATTTCATCATTTTCATAACTAAACTCAATTTTCAGTCTTTCGAGTGGTAAACGGCCTTCATTCTATTTGCCTGGTTCCTTAAATTTCAGGTTAAAACTGACTTTCAAAAAATTTGAGCAAGGTATGGTTCTTTATTTCAAGTATCCATTTTCCTATAACCAAAGTTTAAATTGATTTTTGAAAGTTTCGACCGTGATTTGGCCTTATTTTTGTTCATTTTAAGCTCGATGATCTGACCTATGACTTCGATTTACATTATTGATACCACGCCTATGTTTCTATTGTAGTCTGTTAGGAATTTGAGTCTAAGGTATTTTAAATGCTCGTAACCCTTATCGCACTGGACATAAGGGAACGGAGCTCTTAGTGTCCTATATCATAAAAGAATGTAGATTAGATGTAAAGTTAGTTCTGTAATCTGCATGCACTAATAGTTTGTAACATTAGAAAATGAAAAATGTCTCACACGGCCCACTAGCGTGACGAACTTTTAATGTTGTGAATTGAGATCTTACAACTACGAACAAACTAAAAGCTTGTCGTAATTCCCGATCTCCCTATATCGACTTTACTCTTGCCCGTAGCATTTGGCGATACTTGACTTACCTGTTGCAAGAATGGCACGTTCATTCCGTTATCGTCTGCACGAGCAAACGTCCACAAAGCCCACAAGAAGAATACCCATAAACGACGTAGTATACCAACCATTATTCGTAGGTCGCATTTTTGTATGAAGTTTTACTGACTTGCAGTATGAAGATGGCTGTGGGCCGAAAAACAATTTAATGATATCCATTGAGAGTGACTTCGTTTAGAGTATAAAAACAACAATTTAAAATGTGTTAGGATCTGATCTGGTGGTACAAAACAACATCTTAATTCGAATAATAAACCAAGTTGTTTTCAATCAAAAATTCAGATCTTTTCAAAATTTCCAGGGTGTTTGGTTAGTTTTTTTGTTAAATTGTGACTGATATGTGTCGGTATATAGTCTGATTTGGAGGTGCGAATATGTGTGGGTGCATTGATTTAGTAACACAAATTTTGAATTATTTTAATTCTACTTAATTTTGAATTCTAATTTTTATCAATTTTGATGGCTATTTTTTATAAATTATGGTTAATGATTAATTTTATTTTCAAAAATTAAAATTTTATATATATTTTTAATTATATTTGCCGCCATGATGGATAATGGCATTTTCTAGAATATTCCATGGTACTTTAATTATTTTATTATTTAATTCCTATCTCCTTAAATTTTTATGTTATTTTAGTTTTTTGATAATTTAATTCTTAAATTTTTATCTTTAGATTAATTTAAACTAGCTAATTGGTGGCCATAATGAATTTTACCATTTTAGAGAATATTCTAACTTTTCTTATTATTTATATCATAATTTGATTCTTAAATCAACTTTATAATGACATTTTTTTGGAAATTTCCATTGAAAGTTCCATTTGTATCTCCTCATATCGCCATTAATTCACATTTGTTTACTTCTGTTATGTCTATGTTGTGTTTGGCTTGGTTTTCGTGTTATAATTCTTGGTTTTGCTTCATTTTTACTTTACTTTTGTTTTCATCATTATGGTGTAGTGTAAATATTTTTAGTTGTGTTTACTTGGTGTTTCGAAGCTTTTTCAGTTTGATTTTAAGTACTATTGTGCCGGCGGGGTATTTTTCAACGTATTTCAGCAAGGCATCAACTAAAATCAGTTTCAGCCCAACACGTCGCACCACAATTGATTGGCTCCATTCATAAGCTGTTGCATACATATAGTAGTGTGCTATGAAATCAACAAATTTTACTGGATCTCATCCATATTGATAAACTGGTATTTTCTGACAATTTGCATAATCATTGCCATGATTTGCTGATGTAGTAGACATAGTTGTTTGGATAATAGATAAAAGGATTTAAATAGAGTTGTTTTATCATTTTTATTTGAATTGCTCACCATATTTTCAAATTGTTTCATGTTTTGTAAATTTTCTTTTGTACAACTTTTTCTTATTTAAATTTTACAATATTGTTGGGCTAAAACTGAACTTTTAGGATTGCGACGGAATCCATCGGCACATAACACGCATAATCAGCATTAAGTATACTCAAAATAAAGTATATGAAACATCAAGTAAACAAAAATAACAGAAAACACTGTAAACAAAAGTAAAATATAATAAAAGAAAAATAAAAATAACTAAAGTAAAAGAAAATAAAAGAAAAATAAAAATTAAGCAAAACGTACTACATGAAACTCACTCAAATACAACCGGAACACATAACAGCAAAAACAAATTCGAATTAGAGCGATAAAGCAAGAATAAGAACGGAAATCAGAGAAATTTCCAGAAAATCAGGACAAAATATAATATAAAGACAAAATTCTAATAGAAAATAAATAAAAAGCCAGAACAACCTAATAAAATTAGCAAAAACAAACGTTTAAGTTTTAAAATAGCAAAGATTTTAAAAAAAATTATTAAAAAACTGAATAAAATAAGAATATATTAGAATAATATATTAGAATATCAAAATAGTATGGAATGTTCTGGAAACTCCCATATCCATCATGGTGGTGAATTTAATAAAAAATAAATCAAAAACAAAATTTAAAAATAAAAACAAAAATTAATTCACAAAAATCGCCATTAAAATCGATAAAAATTAAGAATCGAAATTAACTAGAATTAAAATAATTCAAATTTGTTTACAACAAAAATAGGGTATATATACCGGCTGATTTCAGTCACAATTCACTCTTTATGCCAAATTTACTTTGTGTTTTTTTGGGAAGAAATTAACAAGTAAGGAACTTTTCTTAATATATCTGTTACCATGCTTAATTTTTTTATCGACTGACTGGATTGACTGAGACTTTCGTTGTTGAAAATTTTTAGCACGAGATCCCAGCCAACCCGGCATTTATGCTATTCTACTATGAAGTCCATAATCTGCAAAGACAAGGCAATAAAATCACAAGATAACGTGGAGTGGTGGTTGGTTGCGCTGTGTATACAGTGTGGTATATCCTACTAAAAATACTTCGTGGTGTCCAACGTAGTTGGTGAAACTATCTTTGGTTTTAAACTAACCATAATTGATTTATACACAACACTAGAGTTCGTCGTACCGTGTCAATTTGACTGTGAAATCGAACAACTCAACATTCGTTTATAAGAATAAAATAAAAGAAATCCAATTATGACTTCTTAATCTCCATTCGAAAGGTCAGTAGTCCTAATAGAGCTATTGCCATTGATAATGGATAATTAATATCTATTCCACTAATATGATTTATAGGTAACTCAGATAATTCGGTCCTACAACCCCATCCATAATAAGGACTTTCCAAACTCAAGGACTTCCAATGAAAACATGAACTATGTAATTATAGAAGGTATCACACAACACAATACTCAAGGCATTGCCAATGTGGAACAAACTAATCAAATTCATAGTCAGATATTTCCGAATTTAATATAATTTTGCCTTCTCTACAATATCGTTAATGCTTAAGACTCGAATAGGATTTGTGGCTACCAATGGAAGGTTGTTCAGTTTTCTTTAACTACCGTAAAACTATTTCTCAAAGAGGATTTATGTATTACCCAGAAATAATTGGAAAAACCCATTGAACGCTGTCACTACCGTTTTGGTTATAATATGACATGAGACGTATATGACAATTGTTCAAGCTGTTGGTTCAAACTATTCAAAAAATATTTAATTGACAAATTTTGGTTTATTTGTCTATTAGGTTTTGTTTGATTCGATTCTCGTCACCGAATTATTTTATATGTTCCTTATAGAATCCAGTCGCTTTTAGGAATTTGAGATGACTTAATGCAGCTTAGTTTTAGGTATTAGCCTTACTCTTTAGTATGATTCTTAAATAACTTACGTCTAAGAAGGTACTATTTCTAATTACGCGTTTGACTATTTCTTAAATATCTCCATTAAAAGTATTTAATATTCAATAATCATATGTATTTAACTCAACTTTCGGACGAATTCTAAAGGATCGTTGTCTATATTGGTTAAAATATCACATTATTGTTGATTTTTCCACGACAATCTGTTGGTTCTTTGGTCAGTAATCTTACAGATTCGCAATCTTCCTTTTTCTTTATCCCTCGTAGTTTTTCTCCTCGCTGTTGGATCCTATTTTAGTTCTTACATTATATTACCTTTCCATTCGAGTGAACCGGTCAATGTTGGTATTCAATTTTTTTAAACGTCCATTTTATCCTGAAAATTGTAGCATATATTTTAAAATGGTTCTTCCAGAATCCGCTTTATACCATTATACATTGTAAACTCATCTGGTCAAATAGTTTCAATTAAATATGCTATGCCAACCAATCGTTGAGACATACGCTGATGTTATGTATCACATTGCTTTTCCTAATAATTCTTCATCATTTAGTTAAGTAATCTTAATTACAAAGACTGATAACAAAACAAGTCCAACGGTAATATAATTTATTTATTAAAATAAGTCAAATTCTATAAAAGCTAATTACGGTGACATTATAATTTCCTCTGTAGTATTGGCATACGCTCTGAATATCAAGGTGTTCGAATTGCATTGAATATTAATTCTTAAATTGGCAGCGGCGAAAAAACTGTTTCCGCGATGATATTTTTGGTTAAACATAATTTTAGAATCGGATTCAACTGATATATTTCCTTCCCCTTGAATGAACAGCAGAATCGATGCAACTGGGTTTTCATCGGCCAATCCATGGAAAATTGGACTGGGATCAATCTACATATAAATTCAATAATTTCCAACGGCATATAAATGCCAATCAAAGTTACGTTGATTCGTTCAACAGCAAAATCAGTAACTGGGGGACAAAATAAATCGATCCTGATCATATCAGACATCGATTCCTTATTTGTGCATTTGAATTTTATATCCTCAACTGAGAATGAATTGTAGTTCAGCATTGTAATCAATGTTTCAATATCTTTGTATTTTGGAGTAAGTCCAGCCCGTATGACATTGTCAGAACAGGCCATGCACTCTATTACATTTCCACTGATGTATGCATGGGGAATATTGGCCTAGCAGCAATACAAATAATTATGATATATTACATAAATCCAGATGTTTTCATATGCATTACCACAACCTTGAATTTAATACAGTTTTTATCTTAGCATAGCGCTGAATGTTACAGTGGGACTCACAAGCTCAGGAAATATTAGTTCTTCCGATTACGGTCAATGTTAGTTAGCATTTGCCAGAAGAGAGATTGTAAATTGATAGACAAATTTGAATTTATTTCTAGATATTTAATCTATTGGCATAAAATAATTGTATATGTGCAATACGCATGAAATCAAAGTTTGTATGTCAATTGCACTTGAATTGTATGTTACTATTTTACGTGATCTCTGTAACCATGTGACAGCGGATGAGTAACCATGGGAAATGAGTACCTTTTGAAAGGAATAGCCACAAAAGGCTACAGTAGGAAAGGTCCGTTATTATATATAATAAATTGTATTTTAATGATGAGCACTAAAGAATTTTAGTTTTATCTATGTATAAATCCATATATATGTAATTAAATTATTACTCCTAAATAAACCGATTCTCCCGGGTCCAGAATTACAAGATTGAAAAGGAACACCGAAAAACAACCAACATCATTAGGGTATTGTTCATTTAATCTAAGAAACAATCCAGCTAGATAAGCATGCTTTTCTGTCAAGTATTCAACAGCTTTACCGTTCCGAAAATCTTCAGCTAAACTACCTACAGCTTTTTGTATCTAAAACTTATATTTAAAAAAATTAGCAAAAATAGTAAAATAATACCGCCTCTTGTTTTGACAACATTAATGTTTTATAACACACTTTAAGAGCTGACAATCGTTGCTCTTCGCTTAGCAGGTTTAAATATCCTTTTCTCACGTCTCCAATCAGTTCACCTAATTGTGGTATTGCTGTAATTATTTACAGATAAACTAACACAGGTGAAATATTTTCACACACACAATAATATTGCTAATAAATACGTGATAATTGACAATTTAATAGATTACGAAGTTCGTAACAACTAAACAAAATGTTGGCACATGACGAACTGTGATAATTGTTTACACAATTCTCAATGCTACAAATTTATTATAACATTTCTAGTGTAATCAATGGAACTAAAAAAGGTACATTATTGATCCAGATTACAAAAATCAATTTTATTTAGACTGATTGTTTCTTTTATATCTATGCTATATTTTTAGAAATTTCACACAAATTATACTTCGAGGAAAAATTTATTCACAATTTTATTTATTATTCTTGTTATATAAATAAAAATCTAACTAACATAATTTTAGTTAATTATGATTTACAATAAATAATAATAAATAAAAATAATAATTCGTAATAATAATTAAATATTTGAAAAATCGCCAACTAAATATATTATATAACATTGCTATATAATATACTTAGTTGGCGATTTTCAATTATTAAACTTTGCGTTTTTTCTTTGAATAATTAAATAAATAATCAGAATTTCACATTTAATACACTTTATATAGAACCTTTTTAATATTTCTTAATAGATAATGCGCATCGACGCAACGTGAGATGAAAAATAAATAAATAAGACTAAAATTTCAGAAGAAGATTTTCAATATATATTTTACATTGTAATTTTCCAAAGCTC
The DNA here is from genome assembly GCA_959609185.1 of Schmidtea polychroa. Taxonomy (NCBI): domain Eukaryota; kingdom Metazoa; phylum Platyhelminthes; order Tricladida; family Dugesiidae; genus Schmidtea; species Schmidtea polychroa. Next base: position 38,912 of record CAUHTR010007667.1, on the reverse strand, counting down.
GCTGATTATTGAATACTAAATTTTAATTATTAGTCTTATAAAAACAGAAATAATAGTTCATAATAATAATTCAATTAATTAAATAAAAATTATTTGCAAAATTTATTATAATTAAATGAAATACTATATGTAAAAAGGCTCAAAATATGTCTACTTACATTGGATGAAATAAGATATTTCCTCTAATTTTCTAAATCCTACTAGAGCTTCAAATCGAGTTAGTGCGATAGCGAGCTCGGGTTTATGATTTGAATCTCTATAAACATCAGGTGCAACTTTATTGAGAAATTCTGCTTGCTTCTACAAAAATTTTAATTGATTGAAATAAAATATTTTTATCTACTTTATTTGGATGAACTTGTATTGATAGAGCTGTTTTAACTGATAATACTTTAAGTAAAAATGGGAGGCAGTTTCCGTATTCAATAATACACGAATCACCCAGTACGTTTGGATTTTCTGTAATAAATTCATCCAATCTTTTATTTGAAGTTTCTAATATTGAAGGCCCTGAAACATGAGTACCCAACCATAACTTAATAATGATTTTGCATATTGTCCTTCACAAAAAACTATTACTTCAGCATATGGTAAAGCTTCATTAAGATTTGAAGTTTCATTAGCTAGAGATAAATTATAAACTTCGCTTTCATTCCCAATATTTCCCCAAGCATAATTTTGAACTGCATAATTTAATTTGTACATTGCTGAAACAAATGAATGTAAAAATCATAATTGATACTAAATCCACTGTTATAATTACTTTAGAGGAAATATCTAAAATTGTAGAAACAAATTACTAATAATAAAATTTAAATTAATGTAAAATCAATCAAGATAAACAAATGCAAAGTAATTATTTTAGTATGACAATTATTTAAAAATTCAATAAATATTTGAGTTTAAGTAAAACAACTTAAAAAATATGTAACAAGAAAACACTGAAAAATTATAATTTCTATAACATTATAGGGCGCTAAATTTAAATTATGATTTTTGAGCTTAGCCTGTTGTTTTAATCCACTAATAACTTCGAAATTAGAAAATATATTAAATTAAGTTAGAAATATAAAAATCAAATAACACAAAGCAAACAAAAACATTTCCAATTATGGGTTACAGGTGACTAAAATTATAGCCCGCTATGCTGTTTCTTGGATAACCCAGAATACAGTGTGAGTTAAACAAGTGACATCCGTTGAGTGAACAAAGTTGATACTGTGTCAAGTGCGTGAATGCCTGTGAAAAGTGAGCACATCCTTGTGTACTATAATTCAATCGGGTTCGTGAACTACGATAAGACGGTTTGGAGTCCGACTCTTGGTCCCACTAAATTTGTTACCTTATGTTAACACAGAGTCTAAATTTAAGTGTAAAGATTATCAATGAACACATAACAATCTTGTTGGACGCTTAGGGTGTGTCAAGGTTTCCGTTCAGTTGTCAAGAGTAACCATAGATAATCAAGTTGACTCCTTCCTAGCGCCCAAAATGGTTGTAGCCTTAACTACCTATGTACCCATGGCCGAAACAATGTTGGTCCTGTACATAATGGCTGGGAACCCATGAGCAGATGAGCCCCTATGTTAGGACTACTCCTCATGGCGCTCTCGATTCGGGTTCGTAATGCCAATAGAAGGCCTTACTTCCACATCTACTACTCCCAACAAACTGTTGAGGATACCTAAATAACAATTTATAAAGAAATAAATAAAATTACCTGGGGGAAGATCGCCATGACAAACGGGACGATCTATAAAAACTCAGAAAAGAAAACGGAAGTGAAAAGAAAGTAAAAATGAGAAAGAGAAAGGAAATAAAAGTTATCAAACAGGAAAATAAAAATCAAGGTCAGTACTAATTAATTAGTACAGAAAGGAAAAGGAATTTTTAAATCGGGGAAAAAGGAAAACAACAATATCCTTATCTCGACAGCTTGTGAGTGATAATGGAATTAATGGGAGAAGGCTGTCAAACAAAAAAGGGAAAAGGGAAAACAACTTGACAGCTGTTAGAGATAAAATTGGGACAGTCAGGAAAAGCGAAAGAAGGAAAATGGAAAAACACTTGATTATCTAGAGTGCCATAAGAGAAGCGAACTATATAAGGGAAACTGGTGAACATGAAGGGACAACAAAATTAGAAGGAAAATTAGAGACAAAGTAACGCGAAATTGAAAACAATTTGAGAGACGATTTGAGAGATAAAATTATTGGAGAAAATTAGACGTTGGAGGAAACGTTGTTGGACAAACGATTGTCAAAATAATTGTTAAGGAAATAATAGTGGAGAATAATTATTGGAGAATAATTATTGGAGAATAGTCGAAGAAAAGAATTAGTTGAAAAATAAAACGAGCAGAAGTTGTTTGATTATTCGAATAAAGTTGTGAAGAAAGTCAAAGAAAACAACCAACTCAAAATCCCAGTTTAGAAACTAATCAGTAATTTGTGATCTTTAAATCCGGTGTTATATACAAGTGCTATTCCTCACCGAGTGTTGTAATAAGCATTGTATAGTCACCAAGCAGAGTGTTGAATTTATTGTCAGTGTCAAGTGAAAGTTTATTTGTGATTATCAATAAAGATTTCTGTTGTCAAGTGTTATTTGTGAATCATATAACGACACGCTTGGAGTCAGAGTAACATTTAAAATTATCACCAACTCAATAACCCAACAAAACTATTTTCAAAATCTCTGGTCCAATGAAGTTAATCATACTCTATTTCACATTCAGGTTTACGTCATCGTTCCACTATCGAATCCCTAGTAAAACAAACATAACTCAGCAAATTGAATCGTTTTAATTCGAACAAGAAAACAAATACTACATATTTATATTTAAATATACTAAACAGATAAAGATTGTACCACTACGATAATTACAGTTATTCACACTCAGCTGCGTCGAAGTGGTCTCGATACCGAAGAAATTTTTGCTGTTGAGACTTTCGCGATGCACAATGTTAAGTTATGATATTGCGGTATTTAGAGGTTTACTCGCATCTCTGTTTCGCTTCGGTTTCTTGCATGAGCGATTCTACATGGAGTTCTAACTGCGGGTCTATCGCCAAAGGAATATCAGTTTCCGGCACCATCCGATACTGGGGTGGATTTTTCGCTACAGGAATTGAATCTGATCTGGGTTTCATAGAGATAGGAACTGCAAACAAAGCGGCTTCGACAGCAGCTAATTCGTCCCTTCTACGCTTGGACCAGTTCAAGCGCATAAGACGCTTTCGTTTCTGTCGGACGACGGGGATGGAGGTGGATGAATAGGTCGTAAGGACTGATGAAGAAGCCACTGCATTCTATGTTTTGGCTGAAGCCACGCTGGTGCCCGTGAATATAACTTCGGAAGTCGGTGGAGATGAGAGAACGGCTACATGACTTGAGCAGAAAGGCTGCTTGGAAGTATGGGGTTCATCTGCCAACTGGTGGATTGGAAAAATATTATCCGGATCAGTAATTGGATATATAAAAAACCGCTTTCGCAACTCGGCCTCCGAATAGATGGCATGAAGAGTTTCGGATTGAACTTTGACCGTAAGTTGCAAGCTTCGGTTTTCTTCGAGCAAATTATCGCGACAATTCTCTAAGTGCAAAATTTACCGATTTGTTTCTTTCATTTGTGGCGGGCGAACCACGTTCCTTCTAATACGTCTATTCGTTTCTTTAGACCCCGGATTTCGACACGAAGCTGCGTTATTGTCAGCACAAAAGAAGCATTGTCTCGGACCTGTTGGTGGTCAATTGGGTTCAGACATGTCTACAAGAAGGAAATTTTTTTATCTAAATTCGTCATTTATCAGCGCTAGAACTTAGGTAATTTATCTTGGAAGCATGCATCGTCGTCGTCAGTAGAACTTGGGTTACGGTATTTTAAGTATATCTAGTGATCGCTATGTGAATAAAAGAAATCGTGTATTCCATTCCTAAATGCCTATGACGGAGCCTCATACAATCATCCAATCTTACGAAAATTTCATCAATCATGAATTCACCATACCTCTATCTGGTCTCTCTTTTAACGGGTATCATTTGATCATTTCATTTGTAAAGCGCTAGCGTTGATAGGGTACTGAACTTGATCGGTGGATGACTGATAAAAATTACCTTTATTTCACCCATCATTAAATTAAATAACTACGAATTTAAGATTTTATTTCCTCGAACATTTAATCAAACAATTACTAATTCAAGATTGGTTAATGTTGAAGTCGAGTGTCCTTGTGAAATTTTAATTAATTCTTGGTTCAAAATATTAGTGAGGTAGGGTGAGCTTGGCACTTTTCAATAAATCTTTCAATATTGGGTTCGAAAATTGTTAACAAAAGTCATAAATCTCCACATTTAGTAATTTGAATTCGACTTCTTTTTTTGAAAACAGCGCGGTTACTACACTGAATCCTCTCTCAGCCAAAAAAGAGAAGGAAATACAATTAGAAGGTTTTGAACCATTTTCCAAAGCCTTGGATATAATATTGCTATTGGTTTTTGCAGCCAAAACTGTTGGTACCCTTTTTTAAATTTAAGCATCAGTTCCTCATTTGTTGTGAGTTCTAAAAGCTGTTCATCTAAATATGATGCTTCTGTAATGTAATCATATGAAAAAGTGTCTAATACCCAATTTCGGATATCCGTAGTAAGAATATCTCCAAATCGCTCTATAAAGTCAATATAGTCTAATTGCGCTATGAGTAATTATTTAATAAAATTGTTCGTCGCACTGTTCGACCGGACTTGGTACAGCGAACTCTTAATGTTGTGTGGGCACCTTAGAGCTACAACCGAAGTAAAATGCTCGCTGTGGCCTCGGTGAATTTTATTTAATATATTTACATCTGACGTAGATAAAGTCGATAATATCCATTGTCTGGGCTGGTCAACACAGAGTTCCAGATATACAGCTTGGTAAAACTACTCCTTAATCACGGCGTGATATCAAATTAATTATGACTCCTATTTGCATACGAAGGAGCTATGGTAAAGAGTGCAGAATTTAAGAAAAAGAACAGAAAAAATTTATTAAAAAAAATTAATTTATTAATTAAAATTAAAATTAATGAAGAGAAAATAAAATGAAATAAAAATAATAAATTAAATTAATTAAAAATTCGATTGTTTAAATCATTCAATAAAATGTGAAACGTATGCACTCGTATATGTGTGCACAGTAAATCAAAATCACATGCATTCTGATTGGATATAGTGGCAGCAAATGCGTGGGCGGACAACTAAAATCAGTATAAATACCGATTGAAAATTCATTTTAAGAACACTTTTTGTTAACCTGCTCTCAGTTTTTGGTTCTTATGAATGTTATGCAGTTGTGGTAAGTTTATTTTGCGTAAATTAATTTTTAAGTTAAATAAATTCTAATGCTCGAATTAAATTTTTTTATTCTTTCTATTATGCATTTTCTATAAAATTTTATCATATTTTTCAAAGACAGCATAAAGAATATGGGTAGCCAACTTACTAATGGATAGACCCGGGGAATTCCTGAAACCATTCCTCGTTCGGTCTTGAAATTAGTCTAGTGGGTTGGAATTAAGGGTCGTTGATTGACAGATCTGTCACGAAATAAAGGTTGTAAGTAGGCGGCCCCTTGTGCCATGCTACAACCTAGTTTTTGGCAGATTGATGCTTATATTTGATGGCCATAGGATAGTCTTTAATGAAAGCCCTTTGGAATGCGGGTTTGTTGGGAATTCAGTGGCGTATGCAGGCGGCCCTTGCGCCGCTATATCTATATACTATAATATAGATATACTATACTAATACACCATATTAAAAAAAATCTTTGATAAAATTTTAAATTATGGGCGAAAAAATATTCTAATTAATAAATTTAAAAATTAAAAATAAATGATTTTGCTATTACAATCCACATAAATATTATACAATATACCTTGCGCCATGCAACAATATGATTTCTAGCAGATTTGTTACCATTTGACGGGCATAAAACGGACATGAATTTTTTCTTGTTGGTTGGAATCCGGGTGGAACACATGGGAAGGTCCTGTTCACCTGAGGCCTGACCCTTGAGAAATGACACACCCCCTAAGACCCAACACACGTGAGAAAAAATATTTATTGTTGATGTGGTGATTTCGGAATAATGAGAAAGAAAGCGTAAAATAAGCGAATTCTTTTAAATGCAAGAAATGGATTTTTAAATGTTACGAAGGTAAGAGGGACCAGTGAAAATCAGACATAAACTTTCTAAAGATGGGCTCTGAAACCGAAGTGTGTTAGGGCAATAATTGCTCTGAAATAGAGCTCACTCATGATACAGTTCCAAAGCTACTTAGATACATATGCAAGTGGTTACCAATTGTTTTTTTATTGGCGTTGTTGGGGCCATTTTATAAGTTCAATTTTGACTTAACCCAATATCTCACCAAATATAAGACAACTGCCACAAAACACAGTTTTCTCAAAATATGTTTTAATAACCATGCGTTATTTAATGTTTTCATGTTGCTCTTAACTAAAAGTTGTGTGGTTGCATGTGTATGTTTTCTGAGCTTTAAAATAAATCGAAAATTACCTGATATTTTCTCAACATTATTTATTAAAATATAATTTTAAATTGAAAGTTCTTAATGAATGATTTTAAATTATATCTAAATAAATAATTTAAGTGAGAAATTTTAATTTTGATTTTAACCCTTATCTATCAATGAATGTTTTAATGAATATTTTTATTTAAATATTTTATATGGTTAAATTAAAAATTTACAATCTTCTAATATCAATTTATTTTTCATTTGTACTAGGAAATAATCTCAGTTTAGTTTACTATAATTTTTAAAAATAAAATAAATTTTATATTAGATTATAAATATGGGTTTATCAGTAAAAAAGTAGAACTTTTTGTGATTGATAGAGATGGGCCATTTGAAATGTCATGTTCTTATTACACTATTAGTGCAAAAGATTATAAAGTGAAATAGTTGAAGAACAAAGAAGAAATTTCGGAGGACCTTTTGCATGTACTAATCATTTAAACTCAAATTTGAAAATATGATTTTAGATTTCTAATTCTGTTAAGCAATTAAATTGCACCGATGAGTTTATGAATTCTTCAATACTATGTTTCAACAATATTCTTTCATTTAAACATGTGTGCCCATCAGATCTGGGTATTTATGAATGCATGATATTTCAAAATTTTAATGATAATGACATTATCAACAGTAACACGATCACTAAGCAAGTTGTATATAAACCAATGTATAGTATATTATTTTTATCAAGTTATTAATCTATCAGTTATTAATACTAGTAAAATAGAAGTTATTTTTAATCATTCGAACAAGCCATGTTTGAATTCTAATATTACTTTACGCTGTGAAGTAATGCCCAGAGTTTTTGATGTACAATTATTTATGCGTCGGGATAGCCTAATTATTGTATGGTTTTATAATTGGAACGTTAATTTAATGAATTTGTAGGGGAGATATGTGAAAAAGTTTAAAAAATGCAAAAATATGACTGTTAACATGTTTGACAATATACCTATTGAATATCATATCAATAATGTCTCATTCAATGACTCTGGGATATACTATTGCCAGGCATTGTTTGATTACCAATATTCTCAAACGATCAATCTTACAGTACATCAGTGTTCGAGTGAGATATTTCATATAATTTCGGGATTGGTAATTCCAATACTAATTCTATCATTATTATTAATAATATTATTATTTTTTATTATGAAATTTTATTTATTTTTATTAATGTAATTTTTGTTAATTTATTATCATTTTTAATTGACATTAGCTATTATTATTTATAATTAATTATTATTATTATTTTATCATTTATTATTAAATTATTATCACATTTATTATTGGTTTTTAATATTTATTATTATTTTTAATTAAATTTTTAAAAAATTTGTCAATTATAAAATCATAAAAATATAATTAAAATAAATAACGAAAGAAAAAAAATTTTTAATATTTTTTTCAAATTCTAATATTGGAAATCTAATTATAATTATAATTTTGTATTTTGTTTTGAAACATCAAAAAAAGAAACCAAAAATAGAAATATTCAATTTAGAGAAAAAGATTTGATAAATTTTGTATTGGATTGAACAAGATATTTTTTAGGTCGAAATGTTTCATTTTTAGAATAAACACTCCAGAAATTTATTTATTTGAATTTTGTTATTATTTGAAACGATGGTTAAGTTTAGGAGCATCAATGCAATGTAAAATTATTATTATACAATATAATAAATCTTAGCAATTAATTTGTAAATGATTTTAAAAATGTCATAATTGAATTATCTACAATTTGATAAATTATTCCAAAAATATTTTTCAAAAACTTTATTTTCAAGAAATTTAAAAATTTGTTATTACAAACAAAATATTGAACCAATGTTAATTTATAACAAAAAAATAAATTTATTTCTGGATTTTTGTATCTAATAAGGATTGCTATTCTATGTGTGAGATAAAGCATACAAACAAGCTATAAAATACGCCACCTAAATCCTTTTATATCCTTTAAAAAAATATTATTAAAAAATCATTTACATCATATTAAAAAAAATCTTTGATAAAATTTTAAATTATGGGCGAAAAAATATTCTAATTAATAAATTTAAAAATTAAAAATAAATGATTTTGCTATTACAATCCACATAAATAATTTAAAATGGGAAATTTCCATAATTTCTTTTACACCAATAATTTTTCTTTACACTATAATAAAAGTGTATGTGTGTGTCATAGCCAAAATTGACATTAAATTGCAACTTACAATATACCAAAGTGCAATTGAAGATGGATAAAGTGACATTAGTTTAAAGATTAATAATATAAATAAAACCTACCTATAATAAATGTGTGTTTGTGTAATAGCTAAGTGACATTTAATTAAATCCATGACATTAAATGATGGCGTACACTATTGGCGGACAGAAAAATTCTCTTTTCGAATAAAAATAAATACCTGCACACAAAATTGATTTACAAAATCCCAATAATAAAAATACACAAAATAACATTAAATAAACTCCACATTTTTAATTTTAAACGATTAAATATGAGGATATTTCTGATGCTAACCCATTTTTAAACTCAGTTCATGGATTTAGCAGAATGAGCTTCAACGATAGATTTTCTCTGATGTACCAAGAGGTTAATGTAGAACTACCAAAACTAGATTATATTAATTTGAGAAATTACCATCATCACATTAAAAAGTTCTACTCTAAATGTATGAAGAAACAAGAAATTTTAAGAGAAATGTGAAGTGATGGCTAAAGTGACATTGATTTAAAGATTAATAATATAAATAAATGTTTTACCTATTAACATAAAATATAAAAAAATATTTGTTTTAAATAAAAAAGAGAATAAATCATTTAAATACATAGAATTTGTCATTAAAAATTAACGTTAATATTAAAATTAAAACAAAGTGGATTTGACTGACTTTCTTAAGGTGTCTTTATCCATTATCAATTGCGCTTTGGTGTATAGAAGGATAAAAAATTCAACGTGAGAAGTAAAATAAATACGCGGCGTCAATTTGTGTAAGCTGTTCGGAAGATCAAAATGTAGAGTGATTTTTTATATTTTTTTATATGTATAAGTATCTTGATGTTTAAAGGTAAAGAATGCCTGGAATTCGACATTTCTTGTTATTATGTAAGAGTTTAAATTTTGTTATTTTTTATTTAGTAATTTTAAACTCGGAGTGCTAAAAATGACGAAATAATAATTATGGTATGAAAATTATTTTTTTACGCAAAAGTTTTTTTTGGCGCGCCTCCAGGGTTGGAAACCACTGCCTTAATTTAAAATTTACAGCTAGGAAAACGAAGGCTTCAGCTTCATGAATGTTTGGAATATTTTCTTTATTGATTCTGATGAGAGTTAACATTTGAGATTTCGAATGATTCATGAATTGTTTTATATCGTTGGTTTTTAATTGTAAAGAAAAGATTATTTAAACAACGATTTTAATTTGATTTAGTTACAATTAATTTAATTTTAATTTATTAAATTTAATAATATATTTTAAGTTTAATTATTAAATTGATATTTTTAATAATGTGGAAGTCAGAGGCACTACAGTAAATACTTAGTAGCTGGTAGTTGGTACTTGGTATCTGCTTGGAAATATTTAGTCTTTAGTATCTGGTTTTTTAGTAGTTGGTAGTTGGTTGTTGGTATCTGGTTTTTAGTAGCTAGTTCTTCGGTATCTAATTGTTAACTGGTTATTAGTAATCAATCCAAAGAAGACGATCTCAAGTATCAGATTCAAGACTTGCAAGAATTTGTATTAAAAATGTTATTATTCCATGCTGACAAGTATATTCATTTGCGCGTAAATAATGATATAATATCGTAAGATTTGTTTTTTATTATAAAATATTAACAATATCATAGAAAATTGTTGTTTATAATTAATTCAATCAAAAAAACCATTAAATACATTTCAACCATTAAAAAATACTAACTTCTGATTATATATATATATATATATATATATATATATATATATACATAGAAAGACTAAGTAAATGAAAATTTAATGGATATGTACTAGGGATTGTATATCGGTTTACCGGTAAATTGGCAAAAAAAACACTCGGTAAATATACCGATAAATTCGGTAAATTAAAAATCCTTGGTAGAAATTTTTATGTTTAAAATATCGTATTTATAAATACCTAAAAGTAAGAGTTACGAGTCCTTTACACGATTTACAAAAAGTTATAATTTTTATAAATAAATTACTTTATATTACATATTTTATAAGTTAATTTGTTTGTATTTTGTGCGAGTTTTGAGAGCTAAGGTAAGTTTTTATTTTACTATTATGCTATTACCTTTGATATTAACGTGCCACTTACCAAATCGAGTAACTCCATGTTCTGCAATATTTGACAGACCCTAATTTAGTTTTTTCGAATCAGGAAAACTACGATATTTTCATATCACCAAAAAAGCAGCAATAATCAAAAGTATTGTGGATATACTTTCGATTATTATTGTTGATAGTCAGATTCAGTTAAATCATATTGATTTGGATACCAGTTTAGAGTCAGATAATAAAAATATTGACACTTCTACAGTTAATGTAGAAATGCCTATAAAGATGAAATTATACAATCTGATAAAACAAAAAATATATATGCCAGGAAAGATCAATTTTACGACAAAAAAACAAAAAAAATGGCAATATATTGTGAAAAAAGAATTGGAGTACTTCCGCCAAGAGAAAATACGAGTAAAGTATATTCAAATGGTATATGATTATTTGATGACAATTCGTCCAACAAGTGTTGATTCAGAAAGGGTATTCTCGGGTTCTGGGTTATTTTGTACAAAAATAAAAACAAAATTAGGGGATAGGACTTTAAATAATTTAAGTTTTTTGAGGAGCTATTTTTTAAAAAAAGTTAATAAATAGAAAACTATTAGTTAATAAAGCTATATCTGTGTCATTATTATTTTTTTACTTTATTTTTATTTGTTTCTGATTATTTGTTTAGATTTATAATAATACATTAATCTTCATATTTTATATTTTTGAAATAAAAATCATGAAATGGAAATTTAAACTTGTTTTTTTTGTCAACTTTATTTTATCTTGTAGAAAAAAAAATTTCCCGGTAAATGAAAAAATCGGTAAATTTACAATCCATAATATGTAGACACAATCACCTATTACAAAATTATTTAAATTTGAAACAAGATCTAAACATAACTACAGCTTACTGTAATGAGTTAGAAAGTTGCAATTTAATGAAATCAAATACTTTACGGATGACAGACATGTTTTGAAATATGATATATTTGATGCAATTTCTCATCGCAAATAATATGCTTTGAACTTGTTCGGTTCTCAATAAAATTAATATAATCAATATGTGCGCTTGCTCAAGATATTCTATAATATTATCTAGAAATACGGAAAATTTTGTATAATTCATTATAATATTTCATGTTTCAGATAAATCTGATGGATATTTACAATCTAATATGGTATTGTTTGGGTTACTAATTGGTTTATGCTTGGCTTTGTTTTCCTTGGTAATATTTTGCATCAAAAAAAGAGTTGGTTCAAAAATAACACCGAGATACGGAAAAGCTTTGAGTGTTGATTCTCATAAATATAGTTTTCCCACAGATCTTATTAAGCAGTCTACATTTAATCTTTCTAAACAGATGAAACTCCGTACGTTGAGACTAATAAAAATTCTTGGTTCCGGAGAGTTCGGTGACGTTTACCTCGGTAAAGCCACGAGTTTTAATGATAAGAACAAATATACATTAGTGGCTGTCAAGTTCTTAAAACGTTTGAATATGATATTTTAAGGACCAAGTTGACTTCTTGATTTCTTTTAGATAATTCACCAAGTGGGAACTTTATGATGGAGAAAGATATGATGGCTAATTTGGGTGATCACGATAACATTATCAAATACATTGGTTTCATTAATTTACCAGGTTATTTATTTCCATTATCATTATCACACTCCACGGGGGGCAATACTCAAATATATATACAAATGAAATTTAAGGGTTGTTGAAATATGAGCTATAAAAATCTATTATTTCTATGCATTTTTATGTATTCTATAGTTCTATATACATATATATATATATGTTACACCCGTTTGCAGTGAACCAACAGATCTATAATGCAAAAAAATCAATACGTGTGTTACCTGTGTGTTGATTTTTAGTGTTGCAATGAACAAACGCATTTAATATAGAAAGTGAGAAAGTAGTAGAAAAAATAAACTGACACACAAACACAACACAGTAAAAATGCATGAAAAATTTAGATATGTAGAATCGTTGTAATGAATAAACGCACTATAATAAATCATTTAGACATTTAGAAAAGAAATTTTGACGAAAATTCCAAAAATCAACTTTGAGTTGTATTATAGAACTTGTATAGATAATAAAGACATTATTTCCTAAGATTTATCTTCAATGTTTAATAAATTTAATATTAGTCTATTTGGTCTAGTAAACAGATTGGTCTATTTTTAGTAATTATAAGTGATGACAATACTATAAATAGTATTTCTGTTATTACTAAAAATACGATAAATATATAAAATATAGTACAGCGGCTATCGTTGAACACGTAATGGTGCAGAAGAGATTACCTGAACAGCCATCTCCACCGGAGCAACCTTTGGCAAAAAGAATGTCATCAGTATAGACTTACCACCACATCCAACTATATCGATAGGAGAAGAAGATGAGTACGAAACATGGGAAACATACAGTGCATCACGATATGGTAGATGTGATACCTCCTGCAGTGGGAAAACTAACAAGCAGGCGAGGGAAGACAAGATTAGTAAATATTCCTGGCTGATGAGGAATACATTCTATGGAGTGATTAATCTTCCAAAGGTAGCGGGTAAAAAGCGGCTCCGTGAAAATAAATTAACAGAGAACTTAGGGGATAACCGGAGATAAGATGCCAATTTGGCTATTTATAATCATTGTAGAGGATTTTCAATGATTTTAACTTTAGTAATAGCTATCATGTGGATGTTTTAAATTAATTATGAGGGATATTCGTTATTGGGAAAATATTTATGAAACCGTGGTATAGGGGGAAATGTCTCACCACAGACTAAGAAGTGTAAATATATAATTATTTATTCGTTATTTTATTTATAATATTGTAGACAGTAGTGGGGTTCAACTGAGAATCGATAAAATGTCGACTTTGTTTACCCTGGGAGGGTCTATCACAAAAAGGATAAAAGCTTTTACCGTATATTTCGGCGTATAAGACGACCCTTAAAGTCAAAAAATCATCTTTACATAACCAATATTTCATAAGATACCGGGTGTTGCATTCTCTAGCCTAGGCTAAACAAACATGGTTTCGTTATTTAGCAGTCGTTTTATACAACCAATATATGATAAATCATAAAAATTTGCTCTAATTTTGTACCTCGTCTTATCTGACGGTCGCCTTATACGCCGAAATATACGGTAATCGTTTTTATTTATAGAAATGAATCATAGCAGAGAAGCGAAGATTATTTGGAAAGAATCAAATATTAACGTATTAAGAACTATTTTTGAAGTACTCGAACATATAAAGGTGGCAGTAGAAGCTTTAAGTTGTCGAAATACCAATTTATTGATATCAGAAATTGTTTCTACTAGAAAAAATGTCCAAAATGAATACAACTTTATCATCCGAAATGTATGTCGCACTGAAATCTAAAATTGAAGAACGAAGAAATAAGCAGCTCATTGGCTTAATACATTTTTTGCAAAAGCCTGATTATGTTGCAAATGAAATGCATTTTAAGTGCTGCTCCAAAAATATTTAAATAAAATATAGCGAAAATTTATTAAAACGTCTTCTATCTGGGAACAATAATACAAATATTGAAGTAATTGAAGATGATACCAATGAAGATGATCAAATTAAAAGTGTCACATTGACGATAGAGGAAGAATTGGACAAGGAACTTAAGAAGTATCGAAATATTTATCCAATAACAAAAAGAAATGTAAATGATTTTAAGGTTTTCCAATCCACTGGAGAACGATCTCAAAAATTATTTTTTTTATATAATGCATTACTAACAATAAAACCAACGTCGACATAGAACGAGCGAGTATTCTCAACAGCATGAATATCTATGACAAAAATCAGAAATAGGTTATCTGATTCATCTTTAATGCTTTATTTTGAAAAGCTTATTTCGCTCGGCAAAAATAAATATATACCTATATATAATACTTTTAAATGTTTTTATGGTTACGATTATGTTTTTGTGTATTCCTGAATTTTATAAATAAATGTATTAAAAAATATTTCATTTAATTAAATTTCGTTTTTATCACACAATATAACATACAAACACTTTTTTATACAATTTTATTGAAGAGCAAAATAAGTCTCGAGTCCCGGGAAATCCCGGGACTTTTGAAAACCCCGAGACTTCAGAATCCCTAGTTAATACTGACTTAAAACCATTTGTGATTACATTAGCTACATCAATCAGAAGTGAAACATTACTGATATTAGTATTAACTGTTCATTTGTTTCTTACATACCAATTTGAATTGAATTAAAAATAAATTGATAGTCGAATTCGTTTTTGGAGCTCATCGTCTGAGGTTAAATAATTTGGTATTTTAATTATTCGAATTCGATTCAATAAATATTTTATAGAGACAACTTAATTTATGAAAACTTTTTTTCCAATTTTACCACTGATTTATTTTCCATTATATTTATTATTGTGACAAATTCATTAATTATGAGGACCAAAATAATTATTTAAGTACTTCGTTTATAATTTGGCAATCATATTGCCTTAGGACCCTATCGATTTAAAATTAGAATATTCAGTTGAAAAATTCTAAAATAGAAATTTTTTTTAATTTTAAAAATATTTTATAAGGAAAATTGAAAATTTTTAAATAACAAACAAATAGAAGATAGATAATCCTGAGTAAAATTTATGGAGATATTTAGTAATTTACCAACCGATGTTAATATTTGAACGGATGAGAATCCTAATATTTACTACTTACTTTTTATACCTTATTGACAATATATTGATTTTTTATTAAATTTTGCTTTTCAAAATTTAATTGATTTTGTTCGAAAAAGTGTGAAATTCTTTTAAACAATCATTAATGTTATTGAACACATGGGTTAAGAAGATTTGATGAAAATTATTCATTGATTATAGATAAAATTGCCATCGTTATGGAATACGCCAAAAACGGCAGTTTATTGAATTTGTTAAAACTATTTCAGCTTTCACCTTCTAACACCAATGAACGTATATTATGCCAATTTGGTATCGACGTGGCCTCTGGAATGGAATATTTGGCATCAGTGAATGTACCATATTTTTATCTGGAACTGATTCCTTAAATTCCTTAATAGATGATTCATAGAGATTTGGCAGCGAGAAATGTTTTCGTTTCGGAATTTTGGGTCTTGAAAATTGGAGATTTCGGATTAACAAGAGAAGCTTGCGATTATTATCGTCAGATAAACGAAGTAAGTAAAATTTATTACTAGTTTTCTATTAATCTTTTTTTCATTTTGCAAAAAATCTATGAAAAATAAATGAAATTACAATATAAACTCATATAAATACAATATATTACGATATATTTCGGTAGATTTACTAAACAAAAGATCTGTTTTACAATAAACCTGAATATTTAATTGGTTGTGCAATATAAAACCAATGTCAAAGAAAATTCATAATAAACATTTAATTAAAATTATTGATTTTAGGATCTAGAAATCTTATTAATTGTATAAATATATTATGTTTAAGCTTTCCTCTGGCAGCTTTTATTCCCCTTACAGAATAATACTAAAATCATTCAAGATTTCAAGTTTGTATGATATAGTATGATATAGTATGCAATTTTATAGATTTAATAAAAATAAATAAAAAGTCGAAAAACTGAAACTCAACAAATTTTTAATCAAATAAAAGGCTCTCTCTGCTGTGTTTTTTCAAGCCATCGTTTCGTGTTTTTATAGAAACCTTGACATTGCGAGGTATATTCATTTTTTGGCGCCAGAATACTGTCCAAACATTGCGCGATTGATAAATTGGGATTTACAATTTTCTCTGCATGATATTTATTTTTTATCATTGAGAAGAATTCTTCAATGGGATTGAGCTCTGTCGAGTACGGTACCAAAAACTTGCATACGATTCCATTTCTTCTAAACACATCCTGAACTTTAACCGACTTACGGAACTTTGCATTATCTGTTTTATAGTATTATATTTATATTTTTAGATACGTTCCTATGATGGTTTATATAATCGTATATGTATGTTTAAACTGTTTAATGATGTGTTGTAAGAAATTTGTGAGAATCCAGCAGAGTCTCCTTTAAAATCTGTTTTGGGACTGCTTGGGTGTTTGTGTGTATAACATATGGAGTGAATTTAATACAATTAAGATAAAGCCTAGAATAAAACGTTAACAATAAAATTAAATTATTTTTGTAAACTTTTATTACGTTTATATAACACAGAATAAAAAAACCCTTCTTTATGAAACTGGTTTCTCGACTCTAGTAATTGAAATTTCTAGACATCCAGAGAATAGTTGAGAATAGCCTTAGTACTCGAGAACAACTGAGGAACGATAGATATTGTTTTCTTCTTTGTTAATCTTTTTTAGATAATTCAAAATTACGAATGATTGAATCTTTCTTGATATTTTGCGATTTATTAACAAATGATATTTTCTTAGACTGTTCCTGATCATTTTCTTTTAATCTTTACTGTTTATAGATTCTTCCTTCTTTATCTTCAGTTTATATTTTCTAATTATAATTTTCCTTTTTCTACGATTACTTCAATTTACTCTCTTTAGTTTTAATAGCGTTGCTTGGTTATTTCCAACTTTATTTTTGATTTTCGAATTTCTAATTTTCGTACTGACTTGTTTATTGATTTTGTTTTTAATTTTTATCATGCAATTTTGCGATGATTATTACGCAAATTCATATTTTACGTAATTATGTAACGAATCTTTTTTTTTGAAATAACATTGAAATAATATCACATACAGTACAAATAGTTTATTCAGGTGTGCTCTAAAAATGACCCACCAGATTGTTTTCAATAAATTCCACAAAGGATTCAGAGTTGAAACTTCCAACCTTGCATTCGTAGGCTATGACTCCATCAATACCAATGGCACACATCAAGCTCCTGTTTACATTTCTGTTTGCTGGAACAGTGACATGCTTTTTTCGATCGTGTTTCTTTCTTTAGCACCAAAGTTAGTCTTTTCCTCGTTATATTCATTTTCTTAAATTTTTTTGAAACAGTTGATTGAGAAATTTTAATGCCTTTTACTTCAGCAACGGTGTTTAGAATTTCAGATTGAACAAGACTATTGTTACAAGCGATAGAATTAAAAATAGTTTGTTCAGCGGCTGAAAATATTTGATTCCGTTGTTCACAAATTTTCTTCAGCTTTTCAGCAGCTGATAGAAAAGTTTCTTTTTATTCTACCAACACAATACATTTGGTTGCAGTTTGGCGGCAGGGCTGGAGGGAGGCGGCAATCTCTAAAATGTTATATTTTTCGGATTAAAACAACAAGATAAGGTCGTTTATTTCTTTTGTGACTTTTTCTTTCTTTTCTGGACATAATGTTAAGGGTTTGGTAATTATTTTGATTTATTAAATCTATAAATTTGCATACATGTTAATATCAAAATGCATACATCTTAATATAAATTTGCATAACCATGTAATACTTAAGCTATAAATACTTGATCTTTCCGACTTTTCATAGACTTGTCTGATACAAGAATTGAAAAATTCAATTAGAACCTGAGATTATTGAGTATAATACTTATTATTTAAACTTATATTGAAATTGAAGCCCAAATTTCAAATGCATCTACCAACTATGTACTCAATAATTCAGGAACAGTTAGAGCTAAG
>CAUHTR010007667.1:0-20322 GCA_959609185.1 Schmidtea polychroa | reverse complement strand
ATAATTCCGGAACAGTTAGAGCTAAGAAAAATAGCATTATCATATGTAGATTATGTATTAACATTCAAAAATAAAAATTAAGCTAAAAATTTGCCAAGAAAATTTTTATCAAAAAAAAAGAAAATAATGAATTTATGAGGACCAATCATTCGTAGTGATAAATGAGTCTAAAATCACGTTCAGTGTCATCTGCATGACAACAGTAAGAATCGATATATTATATACGGATGGCAGAAAAACAGTAAATACAAAATAAAAAAATATATTGATTCACCTTTAGTGTCGGTTGTCAAAGTTCTTGTGAAGGACAGTTCTTCGTAGATTTCTTGATTCATAATAAAACGAACATATGCCAATAATAATGCTTCATTACCAGGTAAAGTTGACTCGTCCAGTTGTATAGAGAAATGGGTCGTTTGCAAATAATTACACAAGGTTTTATCAGAACTTATTTCATCAATACGTCTTTCAACAGTATTGTTGCTTAAGGGAATTCTTTTAATGATATTAGATGCAGGTTTGTGTAAAACAGTTTTTAAAACCTCTTCTACGGTTGGCAAAATTAACTTCTCTCCGATAGCAATAATACAAAACTTTAATTTTAATATATAGAAGTATGTACAGTGTAATATCCATAAATTTATTACAATAAATCTGTTTGTGAAATTTGTAATGGGAATCTATTACAAACCAACCCCGATTTCAATTGTGAACAACATGTAGAGAATATAATGTTATTATCTCCAAATGAAATACAATAAGTAATAAAATTGAAAGTTTTCAAATGGACAAAATTGTTATAATGTAGAATAGATACCATAAGCAATTGGGAGGCTTCGTCAACAAAAAGGCTACTTTGCAAAATAAAAAATAAATCAGCACTCGTGGATATCTTGGAAAGTTGGAATTCTAGTGGAAACTACTTTATATTTTGAAATTTGGTTAGAATAAAAATGAATTTATCAGGAGTCGGTGTTTTTTTACGATAAGCTTCTTAAACAATACGAGTTTCTCTTATATGATGCCGCAACATTCATATGAGACCAGTGATGTTCACAAGTAAAATCGAAATTCCCAAAAAACTATTAAATGTTGTGATAAAACAAATAAAAATAGATATTTAATTTTTTAAAAAACTTTCAATTTACTTCACCTTATTATAAAATTCCTCTCAATAATATATATTCTAAAAAAACAATAAATTCAACAATCTTAACTTAATAATTTTACATTTTAAAGAAATAATTAGAAAATCAGTAGATAAAATAAGTTTAATTTCAATACACTAGACCAGGGGTCGACAAACCAAGACTCGCGAGCCTTTGTAGGCTCTTTAGTCTCTTAAGTATGGCTCTACCAGAAAAAAGTAAAATTTATTTTTGTTTAAAACAAAAAAATTAGATTAAAGAACGAAATTCGAATTTATTCTAGATGGTTTCTGTGTAATTTGTCATTGGGCTCCTTGTCTGGCGCTCCGGACCCGTTACCTGATACTTCTTTTATAACTCTTTTAGACATTTTTCAGAAATAAATATATATTCTATTAAATTTACGTCTTTATATATTGTCTTCAGATATATGTAAAGAGAAAAACTAATATAAAATACTCCCGTTTATATCGTTTCTTAAAATATATTTTATGATAGGAAATCATTTCATATTGGAAGAGTTAATTTTAACGAAGAAT
The DNA here is from genome assembly GCA_959609185.1 of Schmidtea polychroa. Classification (NCBI taxonomy): domain Eukaryota; kingdom Metazoa; phylum Platyhelminthes; order Tricladida; family Dugesiidae; genus Schmidtea; species Schmidtea polychroa. The sequence goes on along the minus strand of CAUHTR010007667.1, from coordinate 18,635 downwards.
CAGTCAGTAACACAGTTGTAATTTAATTTTGTCTGTAACTATTAGATATAAAAAATTTTGTATTTGGGAATGGGTAGACCTTCTTGAACGTATCTTGTTCGTAGCTAAAGCTCTCCAGAAAAAATGGATTGTTGTGCTTCTGATATTTGGCTCTTTTAACAAATGATTTTGCCGACCGCTGCACTAGACAAATTGATAATATTTGACAAATGATAATTAAAATTTGAANCTAAAGCTCTCCAGAAAAAATGGATTGTTGTGCTTCTGATATTTGGCTCTTTTAACAAATGATTTTGCCGACCGCTGCACTAGACAAATTGATAATATTTGACAAATGATAATTAAAATTTGAATATATTTTTTTAATTTCAAGTGTATGTTGAGATCCACTAACGTGGACTCCCATTTTCATTTCAAGGACCCCCACAAATTTTTTCGCTGGCGTAGACCCCTTTCAGGTAATCTTAGTCCCCTGGGGGTCGATAAAGACCACTTTGGGAATCACTGTTTTAGATGATAATGATAGCAAAAATCCAAAATAAAAATATCTTAAAAAAATGAGAACGAACAATCGGCCCTCTTCAGGGCCACAAATCACGATTGTACAACAATTGCGAAATCAATTAAAACTAATAAAGTTTTTATACATTCATTATTATTATTATTATTATTATTATTATTATTATTATCTGTAAAATTATTATATGACACATATCTTTATTATTATTTTGATTTGTACTGCAATGAGTGTGATCAGTACCCTTGCGACCAATACCCATAGGGAGACAAAATATCTTGTCGGATAAACTCTGACTATATATTTATAATTATTAGTCGAGGGTATGACCTTTGTATAGACCTCTCAAAGACCTTTCGAATGGTACTATTGATTGGCGATTTGATCTTATTTAACATTTGGAAATTCAAATTTATGAGTCATAAAAATTTTAAAACCCCCCTTCCCCATTCTGGGGGTGGGGGTATAAGTCATGTGTCTTTGTTCCGTGAAATGATGAGTTATATGTCTTTGTTCCCGGCTCCACACTTCTACCTATTGATGTCAAAAAGTACGTGTGAAACATGCACACAATGTCTATTGCCGCGTGAAGACTCAAAAGTGGAGAGGATGAAAACCCAACGAATAAATACCATGTGAAAACTGGAGATTGTAAATGGCAAAAAGATAATACGAAAAAAGAACAAATAACAAAGGATATATAACTGGGTTCAAGTTGGAAATTTATACTGGCAAACAAAGTTGTAAAAAATTTAAATGGTAAGATATTATCCATTGTATCAACTGTATCTTGGCACAGGGCCCCGAAAATGTAAAAAAATGAAAATTAAACTAGTATTTCCGATTTTTCCTTATCCGACACCGTATATGATTTTTTCATTTAAAAAATAAATAGGTCATGACAGCATTACCAGTTGTTATTAGCATTTTGATGACGTTATTTCATTTTAGCAAAACGTCGAAAAATTAACATCTAATAAATAACACTATATAAGTTTTAAATCACGAATATCAATGAGTATGGTCATTGTGATGGAGACGTTATAACAAACAGTAACACCCAAGAAGACCAAACAAATATTTTCCTCATTTCTTTGTTCATTATACATTTATTCAGATTATTCTATTGATCTCAAATTTGACTATGTACCTATAGGAAAGACTCTTTAAAAATGTAGTTTTCCGAAGTTTAATTTTTGAGATAAAATTATGCCTGGCAAAGGGGGCCCAAGATTTTTTCCGGCACTGTAGAGATGATTAGAAATGATAAAGAGCATACATATTTCGCTTTTATACGTAAGAGCAGAAGAGGTAATGAGATATATAGCGGTCCGCAATTAGCGGATAATTAGGATATTGAAGACATAAATGAATCAGTATTGAGCAATATAAATCATGTCAAAAAACAAAAGTGAAATGTTGATGAAGGAAAAATCAAAGATTATATTTTTTTTAAATTATTCTTAAATTTTAAAATGAATTTATTATTTTTTTCGTTGATTTTCTCTTCATAATTTTTATAAACATATTCTGCTTGAAATTTTCTCATTTAAAAAGTACATTTTACTTTTAGTTTTTTTTTAATTCTGAATTTTCAAATGAATAATTTTATTTTTTTATGTTTCTTATTTTTGTTATTAATTTTTAGTTATTATTTAATTATTTACTTCACTTAGTAAATCAAAAATATATTTTTTGCCAAATAATTCTATTTATTCAGTTTTGTAGTGCTAAAAATATGACAATTCTAATTATACTGTTCTTATGGTTTATAGATCTGTTGTGGTTTATAGATCTCATACTGAATTTCTTTATCTTTTTTTAGACTATTGACTAAAAAAGAAATGGACCATAAAATATATTTTTCATATTCTTAGCACCGCGTCAAAGTGTTCTTATTTATCTTTGTATTTTACGATAAATGCTTCGCGTTAAAATATTGAAAATGTTTGAAATGTATTTCTGAAAAACAAAAAAATTGTAATAGTTTAGGATTAAATAAACGATGTATGGTCAGTGTAGATTTTTGCACTATACTGTCTATTAATGATAATTAACTTTTAAAATTTTAAAATAGTTGGATTATTAGTAAATACAATGTATGTTTCTTTTAATAACTTACAGTGTTTTTAGCAGATATTTTTCTGGACACTTTAAATTTAATTAAAATGTCAAACAAGTTTGAACATATTTCAACTAGGTTCTGAGTAGTAAAAATAGAAAATAGTTTATCAGTATCATTTATGCTAGTGCCTTGATGAAAACAACTTTTAGCTTGAAATTTTATGCCGAATTGTTATCATTTTTTTTAATTTATGTGGTAAATTTGTTGTCAATTGAAAATTTTAAAATTATGAATTAAGATTTCATTTAAAATAATTTGTATTTTGATGACTTAATTTATTTAAATTGGGTACACGCTAATTGTAATTAATAATTTTTTTGATCGCTTATTAAATTATTTTTATTTGCGTTTGAAGTTTAATAAAATATTTAAATGAATTTCAAATCTAACTAAACTACTAAATTAAGATTGGAATATTTTAAATTATCAGTGGTAAGAAGTAATCGAAGAAAGTTAAGTTTGAAATTAGCAAATACCTATTGCACTCACCGTAATGTGAACTTCGATACTGAAAACTCAATCATTTTTAACATTTATTCTTTTATTCTTTTAACATTAAGTAATCACAATACGAAATGTGTTTCCAAAATTCTCGTAAAAATTGATTTGCTTTAGTTCTTCAGCTATTTGAGATCATAAAATTATGTCCTAATTTTATCATCTGAGTTTGCAATAAAAATAAAGTCTAGTATTTGAATAAAATTTTCTTGTAACAAATAAGTACTTCCTTATCTTTAGTATAACTTCATATTTTGGATACTTTTAGTTCTTTACATTACTAGGACACTAGTTCATACGATTCTCGAGGAAAAAATAGAGCGAGCCCCTTGTTAAAAATTTCATAGCTCACCTCTGCTTATATACCCCCAATTCTCAATAGTCATGTTTCCACTAATTAGTTATTAGCTAAATTATTAACTGGCATTTATTTTGATGAAGTTTACCTTTCTGGAGTACTTCATCCATAAATGACCATTTTATTACAAACCAAACCATGAACGGTATTTTTACTGTGACTGAGAAATTAAATTTTTACTTTTTTTATTTACTTTAATTTCTTTGAAGACATCGTTTCTTAAAAATCTATTACTGTACAAATATCCTTGTGACAAAATGCTCTTTCACTATAGTGCTTCAGATTGACATAGTTGGGGAGGGTACACCGGATGGTCTCGTTGCAGTGTCCAGATATCTATCTACTGAATAGAACTATAAATGCTAGTTTTGGTGCTATTGAAATCATTAAATAAGTCGTAGTATATATGAAAATGCATATAATCCCAGGGTTTTACGGTGTCGATCTTGGCTCGACTTTGGACTTCAAAGGGTTAATGCTATTTTTTAATTATAATTGATTTTTAGAAATTACACGACTAGAAATAACTAAAAGTATATTAATTAAAAATATTTAAATTTTACACTTTAAAACTTAAAAGTATTAACATATAAAACGATATAATATATATAAAAATACTAATGAAATTTGTATCTTTACATTTTACTAAAGTTTTAAAAAAATTTCATGTCATTTATTATATATTTTTTGAAAACGGTAAGACTTATTAAATTGTCATTTAAATACATTTTTGAAGCTATTATAAAATATTTTCAATTAGAAATAATTTCCGGAAAATTTTTTTTCTGGATTTCAGTAATTTTATCCCTGTTCCGTGACTTCGAGCACACATTTTTCAATTACTTAATATTTAAAAATAAATAACCTTTAATTTAATATTTCAATTATAAATTACATTTTTCAATGCTTTTCTCCTATATTTCTAAAAAATGTTTTAAGCTGGTATAAATTATAATAAAATTGCTTCTCTACTACTCATGGAAAGTGGAGATGTCATAAAACTCTAGAAAAGCCTTCAAATCGTAATTTTTTATAATTAAAAAATTCCGAAATAAATTATTGCTGCCCATAATTTTTGTCCGCGTGTATTTTTGTATTATACATGGTTGCTTTTTTTGTATTTTATATTGCTACCTTTCTATAGTAAATGCCCGTAATTTATGTCAGTGTCCTTAATATTAATATTTCTTAATATTAAATAATTGTTTTATACTATAAATTGATTTATGACTAAACGTGGCTAAAAATATGCCATACAGAGAAAATATAACGAAAGAATTATATCAAAATACCCGAATGAATTAAATATCGTTTTACAATGTTATAAAGTCAATTTTTCTTGTTAATAAGTTCATAAAAGTTCTTTTAAAATTGATAAAATTCAAACGAATAAAACAAATCAAGTTTTGAAATTTAAGAGTTGAATTTAACCATGTTGGTTGGAATGACTTTGTACATGATATCAGCTGTCACGAAATGGATCATTTAATGATGATAAAATACATTTTGATTTCATATTTTGTCACATTCATATTTTAGAAACATCTTTTTGTAACTGGAATTTTTGTTCTTAAATAATTACTTTTTTCCTAACATGCAAATATTTTTTCAGGGGAAAGTTCCTATTCGTTGGCTTGCTTTAGAATCTTTGCTCTTCAAAAAATATTCAACCATGAGTGATATGTACGTCTTTTTTCGATTTCTATCAAGTTGATTTGTTTCAGATGGTCATTTGGTATATTACTTTGGGAAATATTTTCTCTTGGTCAAACACCCTATCCCGATGTTATAGATATAAGTTTATTAACTAATCTTATTGTACATGGGAAAAGAAATCTTCAGCCAATTTATTGTAAATTGACAATATATAATATTATGCTAAGAACTTGGCATAGTATAGCTTCAGAAAGGCCTACGTTTACTGATATTATTTTGGAGCTGAAGGATATATTTTCCAATTGTTCTTGTAATCTAGTCCGCTATCAATGATATTCTATCAATACTAATTTTTCAAAGCCTCATTTCGGATGCATTTTATAATTTTTGTATTTTGTAAAATAAATTTTGTTTTTATTGAATCTTTTGATTTATTTCAACATTTCTTTTTTTTTCATTACGACTATCGTTTGTAATTTTATTGTCCTATGTAACAGAAATTTTCGGTATTGTTAAAAAATTTATTTTATATTTTAACTTAATTCTATTGAGTGATAAATATTTTTAATTAAAACTTTTGTTAGATTACAACCAGAGGTGAGCTATGAAATTTTTAACAAGGGGCTTGCTTTTTTCCTCTCGAGTTTTCCCCATTGGACTGACATAAAAAAACAAAGTAATGTTAATTAAATGATTTATTTTACACAAAAATCGTCGCTTTACAAATATATGTAATGAAAATGATTTCAATGTATTATATTTTCTTTTTGAAAAAATAGTTACCAAAAAGTACAAGGGGCTCGCAAATCATAGAATAATTTAATAAAGGGCTCGCGTGACCCTCCTATAGCTCACCACTGATTTCAACACGAGTTTCATTCATTGGGTGGCGGTCGTAAATCAGTCACAGTCATGATTCAGTTTGGACGGATTTTATCTGAGTAGGTAGTTAGGAGCCCCCCACAGCAATGACCCCCAGGGGGGGGGGGTTCTGCTGCAACTTTTGATTACGCAATTGCTGCAACTCACATTTTTTGCTTTCAGGGATTTTTGGTCCAAATTTTTTTTTATCACACTATAGTCAGGGGGTCTCGATGGTCCTGGGATTTTCAATACAAAAATCCTACTACCACTAAAAAAGCATGGAATTTTCAGACTATAGCGAGGGGGTCTCGATGGTCCTGGGATTTTCAATACAAAAAATTTTTTTCAATACAAAAACGATGGTCCTGGGATTTTCAATACAAAAAATTTTTTTCAATACAAAAACGATGGTCCTGGGATTTTCAATAGAAAAAATTTTTTTCAATACAACAACGATGGTCCTGGGATTTTCAATACAAAAATTTTTTTTCAATACAAAAATCCGACTACCACTAAAAAAGCATGGATTTTTCAGACTATAGTGAGGGGGTCTCGATGGTCCTGGGTTTTTCAATAGAAAAAGGTTGTCTACACTAAAAAAGAGTGGCAATTTAAGGTCTCAGGGTATTTTCAATACAAAAAAATATTTTCAATACAAAAAGCTGGTCTCAATAAAAAGCATGGTAATTTAAGGTCTCAGGATATTTTCAATACAAAAATCCGACTATCAATAAAAAAGCATGGATTTTTCGAATTAAATTAAGGAGGGTCTCCTTGGTCCTGAGAAAAAGGTGGTCTACACTAAAAAAACGTGGTAAATTTTTCAATTAAAGTAAATTATGGTCAAAATTTTTGAATTACAGTAAATTATGGCTCAAATTTTTGAATTACAGTAAATAATGGTCCAAATTTTTAAATTAAAGTAAATTTAGGTTCTAAAATATTAAATTAAAGTAAATAATGGTCCCAATTTTAAAATTAAGTAATCAATGGTAAAAAATTTTAAATAAGTAAATTAAAGTAATAATTTTTAAATAAGTAAATTAAAGTAATGTAATAAGTAAATTAAAGTAAGATTTTTAAATTTAATAACAAAAAGTTGAAATAATAGAAGGTGTTTGAGAATTGAAATTTTTTAATGAAAATTTTTATGAAATATTTTTCAATGGTAATTTTTAATGGAAATTTTTATGGAATAATTTTTAAGTTAATTTTTAATGGAGATTTTTATGAAATATTTTTCAATGCTAATTTTTAATGGAAATTTTTATGAAATATTTTTCAATGGTAATTTTTAATGAAAATTTTTATTGAATATTTTTCAATGATAATTTTTAATGGAAATTTTTATGAAATATTTTTCAAAGACAAATTTTAATAATAATTCAACAACAAACCACCTACTAAGTACCTACAACCAACTAGCTACCAGATACCTACAACTAGATACTAACAACTAGATACCAAGTACCTACAACCACCTACCCATTAACTAGCTACTAAGTACTCACAACCAACTAGTTACCACCTACCAAGTACTAACAACCAACAACAACCAGATACCTACAACTAGATACTAACAACTAGATACCAAGTACCTACAACCACCTACCCATTAACTAGCTACAACCAGCTAATAACTAGTTACCACCTACCAAGTACTAACAACCAGATACCAACTACATACAACCGACAACAACCAGCTACTAAGCATTATTAACCAACTACTAAGTACTATCAACCAGCTAACAACTAGATACCATGTACTAACAACCACCATCAACCAGGTACTAAGCATTATCAACCAAGTACCTACAACCACCTACCAAGTACATACAACAAACAACAACCAAGTACTAAGCATTATTAACCACCTACCAAGTACCAACAACCAGTAACTTACGAACATGTATTAACAACCAGATACCTACAACTAGTTACTAACAACCAGTTACCTGATACCAAGTACAAGATACCAAATAATAACAACCAAAACAAGCAACCAACTAACTACCACCTACCAAGTACATACAACCAACATCAACCAGGTACTAAGAATATCAACCACCTACCAAGTACCAACAACCAGTAACTTACGAACATGTATTAACAACCAGATACCTACAACTAGTTACTAACAACCAGTTACCTGATACCAAGTACAAGATACCAAATAATAACAACCAAAACAAGCAACCAACTAACTACCACCTACCAAGTACATACAACCAACATCAACCAGGTACTAAGCATTATCAACCACCTACCAAGTACCAACAACCAGTAACTTACGAACATGTATTAACAATCAGATACCTACAACTAGTTACTAACAACCAGTTACCTGATACCAAGTACTTACAACTAGTTACTAACAACATGTTACCTGTTACCAAGTACTAACAACACTTACAACCTACAACTAGTTACTAACAACCAGTTACCTGTTACCAAGTACTTACAACTAGTTACTAACAACCAGTTACCTGCTACCAAGTACTTACAACTAGATACCACGTACTAAATAACTCTCAAACAACCAAGTAGCTACAACAAATTACCAGATACCAAGTACCTACAACTAGTTACTAACAACTAGTTACCTGATACTAAGTACCTACAACCATCTAACAAGTACTAATAACCAAAAACAAGCAACCAACCAGATACCTACAACTAGATACCTACAACCAACTAGCTACCACCTACCAAGTACATACAACCAACAACAACCAGCTAACAACTAGCTACAACCTACCAAGTACTAACAACCAACAACAATCAAGTACTAAGCATTATCAACCAAGTACCTACAACCAACAGCAACCAAGTACTAAGCACTGTCAACTAAATACCAAACACTTACAACCTACAACTAGTTACTAACAACCAGTTACCAGATACCAAGTACATACAACCAAAACAACCAACCAACTAGGTACCAGATACCGAGTACTCACAACCAACAACAACCAGGTACTAACCGGTTTTATCATTAGATTTTATAAATTATTTAGGGTTAATGAACAATTTATTTTACATGTTTTATAGGGAAATATTCGTGATAATATGAATTAAAGTTAGAATTAGTCATTTAAAGGGGATTTTAAGCAATCTTATTAGTCTGAGGTAAATATATAACCTTTTAAGGATATTTATCGATAAAATACTAATCTTTAAAGATAGAGTTATTTCAGGAAAATTTGATGCTTTTTAGATGATTTTAGTGAATTATTTGTAATTATATGGATTAATGGAGAAATATAGTCATTTAGGAGATTTTAAGGAATCTTGTTAGTTTGAGGTGAATATATGATCTTGAACAAGTATTTATCATTAAAATACCAATCTTTAAATATTGATATATTTAGGGGGAAATGATTCTTTTTAGATGACTTTATTAGAGAATTCGCTTGAATATACCAATTATTGTCATTTAAATGAATTTACTGGTTTATTAGATGTTATCATTAGTTATCTTGTCTCTTTTGGAATTTAATGGTAATTATTTTTATTGTAGATTGCTGACTTTGATAATTGTAATGAATTTATACTGATTTTTTTGAATATTTTGAGCAATCAGTCAATCAATTTGAGTACATGTATTACTTTTAAAAAAAAATAATTAAAATTAATTTTATTTCAATTAATTTATTCAATCTAAATCAATTATCTACTAAATCTTATTTCAAAAATTTTTATTAATTTATTAACTTAGTTGATTCAACTTGAATGATCCATATTTTTCTTTTATTTACTTGATGATTAGAATTCTTTCTTGTCTATTAATTTAATTTTTATGATATTTATTTTGAATAATTTAAATTTTTACAATTATTTAATCAATTTTTACCTAGTTATTGATGCCTTGAGTTCAATTAATTTTTCATCCAATTTTTCAAGTGATGAGTATTTTCTTTTAAAGATCAATTTGTTAGTACATAGTTGTTGGTTGTTAGTAGTTGGTTGACTTTTTAGATTTTGATAAGAAGATAGTGTATGTCAGGGGTGCCCACTAATTTTTCTAGGAGAGCTACATTCACATCCAAAATGTGTATGCGATCTACTTTTTTAATACTTACATAATATTTAAACTAAATAAACAAAATTAAATTAAACTAAATAACATTTTGGAAATGGTGAAATCAAAATTAAAAAATGTTATTTAGTATTACCATAGAAATGGAACACAGAACATGAAAATTGGCAAAAAATTTAAGCATAAAACAGAAATTTTATATAAAATCTAAATTTATATAAAAAATATTTTTTTTATGAAGATCTACTAAAAAATCCTTCGCGATCTACCGGTAGATCGCGATCGACCTTATGGGCACCCCTGGTGTATGTGATGAAGAATATTTTGTATTTAATTGCTATTATTTTTATGTGTGGTTAGTTGATTGTTGGTACTTGGTATCTTGTATTTGATAGTTGGTACAGTGTTGTTTACTGATTGTTGTTATATAGTTGTAGGTTGTTAATGCTTAGTACCTGGTTGTTGTTGGTTGTAAGTACTTGGTATCTAGTTGTTAGCTGGTTGTAGCTAGTTAATGGGTAGGTGGTGGTTGAGTGTTACCAATACCCCTACGACTAGTACCTTTACGACTAATACCCTTACGACTAGTACCTTTTCGACTAATACCCTTACGACCAGTACCCTTAGGGGGTCAAAACATCCTGTCGGATAAACTCAGAGTATATATAATAAAACTGATCAACAATAAGTATTTATTGAATGCGATTTTTACTTTGCAATAATAAGTCAGTAGTAATCAATTAAAAGAAGAATGTTTTGTAAATTAGAATTCATTAGTCTTTCATTGTAATCTAAATTATTTTGAATTTCACGTGGTGTTTTAAAGTGGTTGAGTTGACAATTATTCATTTTATTGATGAAAATCAACATTTTTGTTAAATTTGAAAAGGTTTTTCTACTGATTGTAATTAAACATATTTTTGAAGATAGATAAAAAATTAATTTTTATTTAAAAACTATTCAATAGATACAATAAAGAATATTTAGTTGATTGTAAGTAGTTAGTTGTAAGCATGTGGTTGTTTGAGAGTTAGTTAGTACGTGGTATCATGTTGAAAGTACTTATTTGTTAGCACCTAGTTAAAAATATTTAGTAACCGATTGTTGGTAACTTTTGAATTATTATTTTTATTATTATTATTATTATTATTATTATTATTATTATTATTATTATTATTATTATTATTATTATTATTATTAATATTATTATTCCATTTAAATTTTCATTTGACTTTGAAAAATATTTCATTGAAATTAACTTAAAAATTATTTCATTAAAATTTGTATTTAAAATTATCTTAAAAAAATTTCATAAAAATTAACTTAAAAAATTATTTCATTAAAATTTTCATTTGACTTTGAAAAATATTTCATAAAAATTAGCTTAAAAAATTAACTTAAAAAATTTTACATTAAAAATTATCTTAAAAATTATTCCATAAAAATTTCTATTAAAAATTACTTAAAAAATTATTTCATTAAAATTAACTTAAAAAAAAAATTCCATTTAAATTTTCATTAAAAATTACATTTCTCAAAAAAGTTGGTGGTTATTCAAACTTTTGATAATAAATTTAAAAATCTTAGTTTAATTTACTTATTACATTACTTATTTAAAAATTATTACTTAGCTTTAATTTTACCATTGATTACTTAATTTTAAAATTTGGACCTTAATTTACTTATTTAAAATTTTTAACTTTAATTTACTTATCCTTAATTTACCTATTTATCCTTTATTACTTAATTTTACACCATAATTTACTAAACAACTAATTATAACCCTTATTTTCATATTTAACTAATAATTTCATGTGGTCATCTGGATGTAAGTGTTTGGTATCTAGTTGACAGTGCTTAGTACTAGGTAAGTTACTTGTTTGTTAGTACTTGGTTGATAATGCTTAGTACCTGGTTGATGTTGGTTATAAGTAGTTGGTAGGTGGTTGTAGGTACTTAGTAGTTCGTAATTAATGCTTAGTACCTGGTTGTTGTTGGTTGTTAGTACTTGGTATCTAGTTGTTAGCTGGTTGTTAGTAGCTAGTATTTAGTTGGTTGATAATGCTTAGTACTTGGTTGTTTTCGGTTGTGAGTAGTTGGTACCTAGTTGGTTGCTTGTTTTTGGTTGTTAGTACTTGTTAGATGGTTGTAGGTACTTAGTATCAGGTAACTGGTTGTTAGTAACTAGTTGTAGGTACTTAGTAGTTGGTTGATGATGCTTAGTACCTGGTTCATGTTGGTTGTATGTACTTGGTAGGTGGTAGTTAGTTGGTTGCTTGTTTTGGTTGTTATTATTTGGTATCTTGTACTTGGTATCAGGTAACTGGTTGTTAGTAACTAGTTGTATGTATCTGGTTGTTAATACATGTTCGTAAGTTACTGGTTGTTGGTACTTGGTAGGTGGTTAATAATGCTTAGTACTTGGTTGCTGTTTGTTGTATGTACTTGGTAGGTGGTAACTAGTTGGTTGTGAGTACTTAGTAGCTAGTTAATGGGTAGGTGGTTGTAGGTACTTGGTATCTAGTTGTTAGTATTGTTGGGCTAGAACTGATTTCTAGACCCAAACTACTAATTATGACTGAAATGTGTAGGTACACAACATGCAAAAGCAAGAAGTATAGCTAAATATTAAAAACTACACCAAATAAACAATAATAATTAAAGGAGAAAACAACAGAAAAATAAACACAGAAATTAAATAAAATTATACCAAAAGCAAGAAGTGATGCAAAATCTAACTTAAAAATAACCAAATAAACATAGAATTACAAAAAGCAAACTCGAATAACTTAAAAGATGGCAAAAACAGTAAAAAAATTCCAGAAAAACCCAGAACATTCCATTAAAATGGCGATGACCATCACCAAAGACATAAAAGTTAGAGAAAATAAATAAATTAGTATTAAAAATAATAAATCTTAAAAAGAAATTCATAAAACACCAGTTGGAATAAAAATTAAATTAAAAGTAAAATAGAATGTTCTGGAACCGTTCCAAATCCATCATGGACGTCAAATTAACGAAAAATAATTAAAAAATAAAATTTTAAAAATAAAAACAAAAATTGTGGCACAAAAATTGCCATTAAAAATATCAAAATCGTGAAATAGAAAATTCTGGAATAAAAAGAATTCGAGTTTGTTTTAATGCATCAATACATACACGTGTACTAAATAGGTATATATACTGACACGTTTCAGTCAGAATTTAGTATTATTTTATGCCAAAAATTTCTTTTTGTCAACAGGATATCAATAGTAAGTAGCATTATGTCATTTTTGTTGTGTATTATTATTTTTGCGTTGTTATTACTAACTTATAAAATTTTTTTTAACGATTTTATATTTTGATTTTTCTAGATTAATTTTTTCAATGTACGAAGGTTCAACGACGTACCGGTATTCCTGCGTCGTTGTTCAGTCCTGCATTCGATTTTGTTAATATCCTTATAATACATGCACGCATACATTATTTATATTATACTAATCACTTATTATATGGCTCTTTTTGTGTTCGGGTCCTTCGGAGGTCGAACTACTTCATGGTTCTGCCATGGAGTTAGGTCGAGGAAAACCTCCGTCTGACTCTTTGTATTTATGTAAGGTCGACCGTAAATGGTTGACTCAACACATAACACTAAGGTTTGTGGAAGTGGTCACAGTGGGGCCATGGAAGCAATATTCTTCCCGACTCATTACGTAATATACAATTAAACTCAACACTTAAAATTCTGAACAAATAACTCCACACTAAGGTCTTAATCTGAGTAGAACTCATACTTAAATTGACACAATTACACAAATCACAGCAATGTAGATGGTTGATCAGTTATGCTTAGACATATGCCGAATTGGGTTTTCGTAACAGTCGTTTGTAGTAATCAGAGTAATGGAAAGGTTAAAGATGTTCGGCATACGTATAAGTATAACGTAATCTAGTTAGGTCTTCGAATCAATATAACTGTAAATATTCCGGACCCCAAGATTAAGTTGCGAAATTCCACCTTAAAATACTTATAAGTACTCGGTTGTAATAATTTTTTATGTTAATGATAAAACTACAGGTTATAAATGACTATGACGTTGTAGGTACGAATTATAGCCAAAGAATATAAATTAGGAATTCAGAAATTTGAGGTATAAATAGGGAATGGTAATGACCAAACTTCTAATGCAAAAAGTCAATCAACTTGAAACTAGTTATACATAGATATACTGCAACTCTGAAATGATAAAATGATACCCAGAAATCGGTAAGACAATGTTGATAATAGAAGGGGAAGTTAGAAAGAAGTATACCAAGCTGACCAAAAATTATAACTCAAAAATATGAAATTATAAATTAGGAATACCGAATCATAAATTGTAAAGTATAATATTATAAATTATGAAATATAAACTTCAAAAATATAAAATATAAAGTCATAAATTACTGAATTACAAACTATAACATATATAATTGGAAATTATAAAGAATAAATTTGTAAATTGGAGAATGAAAAATTTTAAATCAGAAACGGACATTTATAAATTCCAAAAAGTACTTTCTAAATCATAGAATAGGAGCCTCTAAAATAGGAAATGTAACCTTCGAATTGCACCATATACAATTATACTACGATCATTATTATTATTAAACCTAATATTATTGTTACTATTGCTAATATTACCATCATTATTACTATTCTTCTTATTATCCCTAGTATTATTCATGTTATTATTATTATTATTATTATTATAATTACTATTACTATTATTATTATTATTATTATTATTATTATTATTATTATTATTATTATTATTGTTATTGTAGTCAAACCAATTAAATCAATATAAATATTAAATTAATATTTATATTAATAATAACATATTTAAAAACTTTGTTTTAATATGTTATTAATTTGATAAAAATAGAATTTGAAAAAGTCGTCTTACTTATTAATAATAATGCAAATCAATGTAGAAGACAACATTGGTGTCAGAAGTGTGGCTCAAGAAAGTAGTCACATTCAAATGAAAATTCCAACATTTTTCGACAATGTCGCAGTCTGGTTTCAACAAGTGGACGCAGCACTGGAACTGGCCTCAATCAGAAACGAAAAAAACCAAATATTTTCACTTGTTAACCAGCTTACCATCTCGCGTTCTCGAAGAGTACTCGGATTTAATGGATCCACATATCAAGCAGCCATATTCAGCACTTAAAGAAGCAATTATTAATGACTCAAAAGGATCAACAACGGAGGCAGCAAACAAACTTTTACAGAAACAGGAACTTGGGGATCGGAAACCAAGCCAACTCCTTAGAGAATTAAAAAGAAACTATAAAATAATGGAACCCAATGGTGACCCAGAAACGAGCAAAATTCTCAGACATCAGTTCATTAACTCCATGCCAGTTCACATTCAATACCTTCTAATATCGAGCAACGTTGGCATTGATGAGTTGGCCAACATCGCCAACTTGCACGTAAGCATCAATGATCAGCATATCTCACCGGTGGGAAGTCAAAATATTGCCGGAAACTTCCATCAGCGTGCAATAGAGAACCTGCAAGATCAAATCAATGCTATAAGGGCAAACGAAAGCTCTTCTCGAAAGGAACGTCATTCGAGTGAAGAAACAATATGTTATTTTCACAGACGATTCGGAATAAAAGCCAGGAAATGCCAAAAACCGTGTTGCTGGTCTGATTCAGTTAAGTCGGGAAAAGGCCAAGGATCTCGTTAATGTCGACGACAGAGATCCAATGCTCAACTCAACAGTCGACAAAGATTAATGCAATTTTCACTGTTCCAGTCCTCTATGACAATAAATCATATGATTTTCTCATTGATTCTGGGGCAGATGTCAGCGTTATCCCAACAAAAATATTTAAACCCGATTCCAGAATTGCACCGATCAGACTCATAGCGGCTAACAACTGTAGCATAAAAGTACATGGCTCAAAAGTTCTACACTTTACGATTGAAGGTCAAAAGCAGCATTTCAAATGGGAATTTATCGTAGCAGATGTTTCTCGCCCAATTCTTGGGGCAGACTTTCTATTATATTATAGATTTCTAGTGGATTGCAAAAATGCTAAAATTTTCATCGGAAATACAGCTATCACAAATGTTAATAAAAGAAGCAATTCAGTCAGCTCTGAGCATGCAATGGCAATCGAAACAACTGGGCCACCAATTGCGCAGTCAGTAAGACGCCTGGGTGGACGCATGCTTGAAGCCGTTCAAACTGAATTCGATACCTTGATCAAAAAGGGAATCCTAAGGGAAAGTAAGAGTGACTGGGCGTCACCATTGGTAATAGTTAAGAAGAAAGATGGATCAATACGCCCATGCGGTGACTACAGACTCCTGAACTCAGTCACGAAAGTCGACAAATATCCTCTGCCCAGAATAAGCGACATCTTAGATCAACTCGGGGGAAGCAAAATATTTTCAACGATCGATCTGGAAAAGGCATATCACCAAATCCCAATTGAAGCAAACGACATCCCAAAAACAGCAATAATTACACCTTTGGACTATATGAATACCTCAAAATGCCTTTGGACTGAGGAACGCATCACAAACTTTCCAAAGATTCATGGACAAGCTTCTACGTCCATACAGGATGTTCTCCAGAGCGTACATCGATGACATAATCATTTTCTCTAAATCGAATGAAGATCATGGAAAACATTTGCAAACAATCGAAAAAGTTCTAAAAGATGCACATTATCAATAAATAAAGATAAAAGCTGCTTGGCTAAAAATCAGGTTAACTTTCTTGGATTTCACATTTCAGACTCAGGAATCTCACCCAAACCGATAAGATTCAAGCAATCACCTCCTGTTCAAGGCCAGACGATGCTAAGGCACTGAGACGATTTATTGGAATGGTAACATTCTATCACTGGCTAATACCGAATTTGGCGGATATAATGGCTCCGTTACATGAACTGACATCAAACGGAGCAAAAGACAAACGTAAATATATCTGGAAAGATCAACACTCGCAAGCATTTGAAACGGCAAAGAAAAAACTGCAAGAAATCACTGAAATGACCCCTCCAGATTCGCAACGCACATTCATCGTATGCACGGATGCATCGGACATTGGAATTGGTGCAAGCCTTAATCACAGAACGGCAGAAGGTAAACTTACACCAATCAGTTTTTTCTCTAGAAAGCTCAACAAAACTGAACAAAGATATTCAACATTTGACCGAGAACTATTAGCTGCCTATTTAGCCATCAAAAATTTCAAACATCACCTGGATGGCAATACATTCGAATTACTAACCGATCACAAGCCATTGGTATACATAAATACAATGAAA
Organism: Schmidtea polychroa; assembly: GCA_959609185.1. NCBI lineage: Eukaryota > Metazoa > Platyhelminthes > Tricladida > Dugesiidae > Schmidtea > Schmidtea polychroa. The sequence continues at coordinate 1,254 of CAUHTR010007667.1, read as the reverse complement.
GACCCATCCAATAGACAATGGCGATGGATCCAGTTCATAAAACGAATTTGATGCAAAGATAATTCACATCAAAGGGAAAGACAACATTGTCGCAGATTTCCTATCAAGACAATCTAATTCAGACAACAATACTCTCAATATTGTTGAGACTGTGCCGATGACAAAAAATGAAATAATTAATCAACAAAGACAACAATCATTCGCCCAAACCTTGAAGCCAAATCACTCATTTAAAATAAGTATAGATGATGACGGAATCCTAGTGGATATGTCTACTGGCTCCCCTCGAATAATACTGCCAGAACCATTCCAATTCAGGGAATTCCAGCGGCTTCATAATTTATGCCACCCAGGAGCAAATGGGACAATAAAATTGATATCGTCAAAATATGCGTGGCCCTGTATGCGAGCACAAATTAGGGAGTGGTGTAGAATGTGTGAAAAGTGTCAAAGAAATAAAGTGACGAGACACACAAAGTCAAGCTTGAAGGAACTTCCAGAAGCAGGAAAATTCAAAGTCATTCATATCGACATTGTCGGCCCACTCCCATCAGTAAATAATAAAAGATTCATGCTTACTATAATTGACAGACACACCTCATGGCCAGAAGCAATTCCTATCTCTGATATCACAAGCAGTTTAGTAACCAAAACAGTAGAAAACGAGTGGATAGCTCGATACGGAGCCCCCGAGATAATGATCACAGACAATGGTAAGCAATTCATTTCATCCACATTTAGAGAATTCTGTGAAAAGCACAACATCGATCACAGACACACAACACCATACCATCCCCAATGCAATGGCAAAGTTGAAAGATTTCACAGAACTCTCAAGACGGCTTTGAGAACACATTCAGAAGATGCAAATAGAAATTGGGCCAATGATCTACCATTGGTATTACTGGGGCTTCGAAATGTCGTTTCAGAAGACAACAATCAATCACCAAGCCAAGCGGTCTTTGGAATCAATGGGAAACTACCTGGAGACACTACAATTAAAAGAACTAGAAAACAAAATTGGAAAACATTCTTTCCAGAGGATTTGAAGACATGCACTCATGTATGGCTTAAGTGGAAACAAGAACAACTTTAAGGGCTATGTATGATGGACCATTCCAAATTATTAGTCGAAGCCCAGACCTCAAAACTTTCGAAATTCAACTTCCGACAAGAAACCTTCGTGTTTCGGTAGACAAGTTAAAACCCGCGTACATTTCAACCAATAACAAATCACTCCTTGATCTAGGTGGA